>MNCI01023415.1:359534-374506 GCA_015680685.1 Gnetum montanum | reverse complement strand
GAGCAAACACTTGGAATGGAGCAGTGCTGAAGCAGCTATGCAAGGAGCAAGATCGATGGCGTGCTTATGGATGGACAACGAAAATTGCAATCTTGGCATTGGCAGCATCAACACTTCTTTCTATCTCTCTCTTTCTCTCAAGCTGCCAACAAAGGCCTGATGTCATTGTAATAAGGTGTTCACCCTTGTTGTCATGAACACCAATTTTGTCAAGTCTTGTAATAATGATCCGTTCACATGTCATCCCATTAGTTCCATTCCCCTCAATAATTCCATACCTTCCCGATATTATTGTAAGGAACTCGAGGACGAGTTTTCATTTAGTCATGGGGGTATGATGAGACACGATATGCACAAGCCACGATATCGCGTACGTGATATCGTAGCCACTGCGATGTCGCATCCCATGCGATATCGCGTACGTGATATCGTGTCATCCCCTATGATATCGCATACACGATATCGCGGTCCATCGCCAAATCTATAAATAAGAGGCAGCACTCCCCTCATTTTCCAATCCTGGCTAGCAGTAGCGAAGCTATGGTAGTTTGATCACTCCAGAGTTAGATTAATTTCCCATGTGCCCGCAGTAGGAGTCCTAGAGTGAACGGCTCTTTATTCGAGCAACATTGTACTTGAACACAAGTTGTGTACGAGAATAAAGATAAACTTGATTGGATAAACCTTGTAGTGCATGGATAGGATTTTATTTATTGTTATTTATTACTTTCCTAGAATGCGGTGTGAGTACGACTTGATTACAAGCATCTAAGGATGTGTACGGCTAGTTAAGGAATCAATTGCTCGTCGCATGCGGTATGAGTACGACTTGATTACGAACATTGTGACTGCTTGGAAACCCGGTAGCATATTCCAGGATCTACACTTGGTAATCCCAGTGGTATTCCCAGTGTGTACGGCTAGTCAAGGAATCGGCTGCTCATCACACTTAGGCTAGTTAGGTTCTCTCACCCTTCACTCCTAGAACGTGGGGTAAGTACGACTTGGCTACGAGCACCCACGGGTGTGTACGGCTAGTCAAGGAATCAGCTACTTATCACACTTAGGCTAGTTAAGTGCCTCAGTATGACCACTTCGAGCACGTGCGTTACGTGTGGTGATCCCAGTAACGATTAGCGTTTGGTAGCCACAGTTGCATAGTTCAGGGTGTGTACGGTAAGTGGGAATGGATGCTGATGCTAGTTAATTTAGACTTAGTCCTTAGTTAGAGTTAGTTAGCTCTCTCAACCCTTCACCCTATAGCATAGGAGGAAAACCATAAAAGACCAAAAAAATCATATACCTCGGACTTACTTAACCATACACCATGACAACAACAAGTAAGTTTGGGAAGACAACGAATGATTAACCCCAAGTGTTCCATGGGGCATTTAGGCATTTAGTCTGCGGAGTTCGACCAGATCACGCGTGCTACGCTCATTTCGTATGGTTGAGTGTAGGGGTACCTCACCACTCATCACACACTATCATTTCTACATTTTCATTATTAAACATTTGATTCCATGCTTTTAGTTATAAATAGTCATTCTCACACTTATGGTTTTAAACTATCAACTCCATTAAGTGTGGATTGTTCCATTTGGTATTTTGGCTAAGTGTTGTTTTCATGTTGAAGTTTTATTTGGTTTTAGACATAAGTTGTTATGCCCATCTGATATGGTAATTGTAATGTTTTAAGCGTTATGAAGTTTTAGCTTTGATTTGCAAAATTGTAACTGTTATGTGTTAGATGGTACAAGGCCTTTTAAAAATCCATCTTGGTTGTTGTAGAGCTAGTGGGTTTCCTATGTTGCATACATGTGTCTAGTCCTAATACTCCATTCCCTGACATGAAGTGAAAAAACAAACTACTCTAGATTAGACTAGAAGTGAGGCAGTTCTTGATTTATGTACTTCAGAAATTTAGTGTAATGATTTGGACACACTTGGGTTCTAAAACAGCGGTGGCCATTGTTGAGACCATTGTACCTTGCTCATATAGCATGATTATCAGATTCTTAATTAAAAATTTTGAGGTCCATGTAGAAGCACAAGATGACATAATCACTATAGGCACTAGAAAATTATTAAAAATGTGGTAGATGCATGAATTCAGACAATACAACATGGACAATAACTTGCTAGTGGACCATCATGTACATACATTGTTCCAAAATCCCCCACGCATTGTCTACTGCATAGAGAAGTGTGTGGTTGTTATGATTTGTGTTTTTAATTTATTTATTATTTTTATTTTGTCATAAATTTATAATAATTTTTGTTGTTTCACTTACCTACATGTATAGGGTAAATGATCAAGGATTGATCAGAGGTAACAACCTTTTACCCTTGGTCCAAATAGCAGTGGGAGTGTTCACCAAAAGCCCAATCATAAGGTTTGAGGTGATGGACTAGATGAATGATGAGTTTCATGATTACATCAAACATCATCCTAAGGCCTACAAGAGTTGTATAGAAAATGGGATAGTTCATAGTCGGTGGAAAAACCCATCTCAAGATGTTGAAGTGAACATATCTCCTAGAGCCCCAAGGATACCTTTATGTTATAGGTGAAGTGACTAATGTTTTGTTGATTTTGGTTATCTTTGTTCATTGACTTGTTTAGGCTTTGGTTTTTTTAATGGCTATACTAGTTTAAATTTAATTTGGCTATACTAGTTTATAGCTAAAGTGACTATAATCACTTCAGGATGAACTGAGGAGACATCAACGCTCAAGTTTGGTGAGGTGGAACCTACCTAGTATTGGTTGATTGATCATGCATCCAAGGCTATTTAGGCAAGGATCATTCAAGTAGGTCTACTTAACATATTCATGGCCCTAAGTCCCATTGTTCCCTCTATAGAAATTGTTAACATCATTGACTCCTCTAGCAAATGAGTCAAGAGGTTTGTCACCCATGTTCATGATGTGACTGAGACTTTGGATGTTAATGAATCCATGTTCTCTAACCTCTTTGATGTTCCCAATGAGGGCACAATGATTATCACCAAACCTGGGAAGGAGGTGGATTTTTGGAAGGAATTTGAGGAGTGGTTAAACACTTGTCATGGCCACAAGGGATTCTCTCTAAGCCAGTTCCAAGTTTCAAATGCTAGAGAGATGTATCACTTATTTCATTCCTATGCATTTTCCAAGTTCTTTTGCAAGGAAATATACTGGGCTTTGAGCAAGCATGGATCATGAAGAGGGTCATTACAGAGGGCTTCCAATTCAATTAGGTTGCTCATTTGGTCTCCAAGCTATAGAACAAAATTCTAAAGCTTTGAGAAAGCCTCAAAATGAAGTGCCATGTGCATTTTACATTTTTTTTGTATCTCATTTATGGAGGTTTGTGAAGTTTCTTGAGGTGAAGAAGGATGGGTGATGGGTGATTCAAGATCCATTCCAACTCACAAGCCTTGGATAAGGGGCCTTGTTTAGTCTACACATGCCCAAAACCCACCAGAAGACATTGGTGAATCGTTGTCCATCACCAACAAAGGCTTTGGTGTAAAAAATTGTGCATCCATAACACAATGGGGAGGGAGCCCCATGTTGAGCACAACAATGTGAAGAATCCTAAAATGTTACTTGTTGAAATTGAGTTTTTAGGAAGAGAAAAGCTTAAGAGGCCTTTGGAGACAACATTAGTTGTAGGAGAGCCTGAGAAGAAAAAATTAATCATCAAGCTTAAACAGGTGCATGATGGAGTCAAAGGTACATTCTATTTGTTTTATTGTTTTTCTATTTTGAAGTTATATTCTAAGTTATAGTTTGGGCAAAATGTGATAACTTATTCTATGTTTTGTAGCTATTATGCTTGCAAGTAAGCAACAGAAGCATGAGGCTACCACACTAGCAATAGCAACTAAGATGGAATAGAGACATCAAGAGGAGGCTACTATGGTAGTAGTAATAGCTAAGCAGGAACTAATGTGCTAAGAGGAGGAAGTAGTATAACATCATGAGGATGAGGTTCTAGCTCATTCTCCATTAGATAATTGTGATGCCTTTTCTGGGGATGAATAGCTAGGTGAACCTCCTACCATTTCATGAGAGGGTCTACTAGGTACTTAGGGTTTTCAATTTTATGTGTTATTATTATTTTTGGATTTGGTTATTAGTTGTTGATTTGGTTTTTATGCCTATTGTAGCTCTAGTGCCTCAAGTCGACACTTCCACTTCCACCTTCCATATGCAACCATGGGTGGATACCCCTGATAAATTTGAATTCATGTGAGGTGTACCAGAAGATATGATTAATCGGTTGCAATAGACAACTCTAGAAGTTGGTGAGAGTTCTAACCCATTTTTCCTTTGTTGTTTACCTATTTTTGGTTTTTATTTAATTTTTTAGTTATATGATTTTTTGTTATTTTCTATATTTTAGTTGTTAACTAGCTTTATGTGTCTAATTTTTTTTATTATTTGTTTATTATTTTTTTAGTGCCTAATTTAAGATGGCATCTTAATAGGGCCATAGAGATTGACGCATTGCCTACTGTTCCTCTGGATGTGGTATATGTTTTACCTAAGTTGTATGAGAGTGCCACTGATTGTGCACTCTCATGTACAATATCCTTATGGAAATGTAGATGCTCTAACGAGTTTCTATGGGAATAAGTTATGATGTTAAGAAGGGAAAACAAGCAACTAAAAGAGGAGGTAAATGCTATCAAGGATGACAAGGAGTTCATGGAGACCCAAGTGACCAATAGGGACTCCTTGTGCACCAAGGAAATAACTTGGCCATGCTACTAGAATGCTATTCATGGCAAGGTTGTCCTTGCTAGAGAGGTAGCAAATAGAAGCTACAAAGTGATCTTATAAACCACAAGGTCAGTGAGTGGAAGGACTATTGCACTTGGCTCCTTGAGTGGGGCTGAGCACAAAAGGATCATAAGAGAAAATACAAGGCTGAGTTGGATGCCTACCTCAAGTGGTTGCAAGATGAATCTATAGAATGGTGTCGATTGGAACTATTTATGAAAGGGACTAATGTAGAAGAAGTTTACAAGTTATTTGTAGATAGTGTGGTTGTGGCTAACTCCCCCATTCACTAGATGACTACTACCTTAGGGGAGGTAGCCACCACCACCTTTTGACATGAGCCCCCTAATTGGAGTGATGTCAATGAGAGTAACATCCCTACAAGTGTTAATCTTGGAGACATAGACTAGGCTAACATGATTGGAGACTAGCTCCCCCACCATCTAAAGGTTGGTATTCAGACTTTCCTCATAGAGTTCACTACTCCAGAACCATCTTAGGTTTGTTTATTTTATTTTTGCTATGGTTTATTCTTTTGTTTAAGTTGTTTGTTGATTACTTATTGGTCTTGTGTTGTCATGTTATAGGCGTCAATTGATACTAGTGGCCCCAATGGTGAGGGTGGGAATGACCCTCCTCCTCCTCCTCCAGATGCCTCCTAGCATCATCCATTATCTATTTTTAGTTGTTCCATTGATTATGTTTGATGTTGAATTTGTTGTGGCTAGTGTTAGCCAGATATTTAGTTGTGAACGGTTTTTTTATTTATCATTTATTATTCAAACATTTTTGCCATACCATGTGGCCATGGTTTTCACATTGTAAAGTTTTAATTTTAAGTTTAATTTCTAGTTTTGGTTATATTATTCTAGCATTATGTTATTATTATGATTTTACGATTTTATGTTATAGTTATGATTTAAGGCTACATTGGCTATCTTGGCTATAAAATTATAAAATAATAAAAGTGGCTAGATTAAAAGATTGTAGGCTAAGATGAGAGGAAGGTAAGAGGATGTTTTCCAATTTAAGGCCATGGTGGGCTATGCATTGTTTGGTAGTCTAAGGCCATGGTGGGCCACATGTTGTTGCTAGTTTTAGGCTATGGAGTGTCCCAATAGGAAAAGAGTAATTTTGATCTATTTCATGTTTTATGATTTTTATGGAATTTTTGATTTTAAAATATTTATGGTTATCATGTTTAAAGGCTTGAAAAAAGGAAAAGGTTTCAAGAGTAAATGGTAAATGAAAGTAAACTCTAGTCTATGATGTTGTTGCTAGTTTAAGGCCATGGCGGGCCATATGATAAAGAAAAACATTAAAATGTTTATGGATTTTTTCAAGTTTTAAAATTTTTATAATGTATTTATTTTTTAGTAAAAATAATAGAAATTCCTTAAAAGTGAAAATGCAAAACCAAGGTAAACTCTAGGCTATAAACAAATCCAACTTTGACATAAAGAAAAGGTAAAATATAAACTAGGCTACAAGGCTATAAGTACATATGGTTACATGGTCATAGGTACATGGGGCAGGAGAGCTAGGGGAATGTATCACTTGTGCAAATTTTTCCTAATATTTGAGAGATTAGGGAACATGTATGGCCTATTTTTCACAGGCTTATATTCCTTAACCCCTTCACCAATGATGTTAAAAGGGAGCTCCCCCCATGGTGCATCAATGGGTTCATTGTTGTTAATGTTGACCTCTTTTGCTACTTCAGGCTCTTTGACATTGTGACCAATGGTAGGGTTTTCTTCTGAGAACTCCACTTTAAATTCCTATTCTACATCAATGTTGTTAACTACTTGGGGGACTGCACTACTGCATGGATAATTATTTCACCTTCCTTGCAAGGAACATGAATTTCTTGATGGACATGTGAAGATACAACGCGTAATTATACTAGCTAATGTCTTCCTAGGATAAGATTGAATCCTAGTGTTTCCTCTACCAACAAGAACTTTTCCATTGTGGGGAATTGTTCCCTTACCATAAAATCTAAGGAGATGGAGCCTTTAATAGCAACTTGCCATTTGTTAAAGAATTTAAGGGTTGAATCCTTCGTGTGTTGCATTTGTTTTATTAAGTCCAAATGCTCAATGATGGTGCAAGGTATAACATTCATCACTACCCCATCATCAACATGAACCCTATGGACTTTATATTATACTATTATGATTATGAGGAAGGATGCCTTAGATACTTTTCCATTCCGGGGGTTTGTCTTGATTTAGCTATCGTGAAATACTAGTGATGTTGATCTCACTTTCCTAGGTGAAGAAGGTGCCATTACCACATGAATGAATTCTTCATTAGTAGGGATGTCCTCCCTAATATGGATGGAGATCAACATCTTGACTAGTGCTTCATGATGTGTAGTAGAAGTCATGATCAAGTCATATAGGTTTAAGGTTGTGTTCTTCTATTTCAAAGACTACTTGACCTATTCCATCACGTTAAGGAAGTCCTTGTTGTTGGTCATGAATTTTTTGTTCTTATTGTTCTAGACTTCCTCCATGTACCCCAAAATGCAAACTTAATGTTTGAGTTGTGGTGGCCTAGCCTCTTTTCCTTTTTTTGGGTTTAGGATCTTCCTATGGTATATTTTTTGAAGCAACCTGGGTAGTTGAGGTCATCAAAATAGATGATATGGAAGTGGGCTTTGGTGGACTCACTTCCTTCTATCACATGGGTTTCTTACTATTATTGTTCTTGGGATTTTGCATATGCTTCTTCCATTGTTTGGTTGGTGACTTTTTGTTGTCTTTAGTTGCTTGGGTAGAAGAGGCCATTGCATTAGCCACCATGGGGGATTACTGTTTGGTTGTGTAAGTAGAATTAGTTGTAACTAGATGGGGAGAAACTTGGATTACAAAAGACTTCTTTGGGGGCATTAATGATAGAACCCTTATTAAAAAAGAGGAACCTTGAACTTGTGAAAGTTGAAGAGCCCCTCTCATTATGAAGAGGTACCTGAATCATGAATAGTTCCCTCGCAAGCCTTTGGTTGTGTTCAACATTGAATGTTGATATGGTATATGCAATGTTGTTGGTGTTCAATGGATATTTGTGCACATGCATCAACTGGTTCTAAGGCCTAACAGGGTTAGATGCATCAAGAACTATCTCATCCCTATCTATCATCCTTTGTAGGTCATATTTTAGTGCATGGAAAAAATTAGTATCATGACTTGGTAATTGATGATAGTGGAAAAATTGGTTGAGCTTAAAATATTTGGGATACCAAAGGGCATCCTTGGTTGCTTGAGTGAGGTCTATGACTATTTCAACTAGCCTCTCACACCTCTTACGGGCATTTTCAGTTATTTATTTATACTGTATCCTTCCACTCTTCAATAGTTGGTCTAAAAATTCAAATGGTTTTAGGGGTAACCTAGTATAGTTGGTTTGGTATTTCCATTCGAAGTTGGTCCTAGAATTAGTTGATGTAGTGGCCCCATATGTTGATGTTTGGCTATTATGGTTGTTGGTAGGTGCCTTGGGTTGGTTGGTTGTCTTGGTTTCTTTAGTTATAGTTTCCATTGTCACATCGTTTTGTCGAACTCTCTCCTTATCCTTTTGCATGTGTTGGTTTTTATATGCCACATAGGTAGGGCCATGGTTAGCATTCATAGCATCATCTATGTTCTTGATCTAAGAGAAGGCTTGGCTTAGTGACCATGGATTGAGATAGTATAGTTTCAATTTGATAAAATCATCTACTGCCACCTTGAATATAGCCAAAATGTGAGTTTCACCTATAGGTTATGATATCTCATTAAGCAGACCATTCCATCATTGGATGAACTTCTGCACTAGTTCAAGGGATCCTTGCTTGACCTTCATCAATTGGTTAAGGATGGTGTTAGGCTTCAAGTTGTACTTGCAGTGGTTAATGAATTGAGAAATTAGGTCTTCCAAAGAGGATATGTATCCTCTTATTAAGGCATGGTACTAGTCAAGGGTCTTTCCTATAAGGGACATATTAAGGATTCTAGTTATTGTGTGTGGCTAAGCTTGTAATAATAAATACTCAAAACAGAAGGTTACAAGATGAGAGTTTGGATCACCCTCATAATTGTACTTTGTAAATTATGATATAGGGACACTAGGGGGAAGAGTTAGAGATGGGACCACAGGATTGATGAGATCATCTTAATAGAAATCCATGATTTTTACAATTTGGAATGTAGAGGCTTTAAGCCTCTTTAACTCTTCCCTTAGGTCTTGGATCATCTAGAAGGGTTGATCTAGGCCTTGAGGTGCCCCCACTGGTTGTGGCATTTTCATGAAGGGTTTCAGTGTTTATTGGAAAGCCTATGGCCTCACTATTGATTGTGGCACTGAGGGGAGAGGCTATGTCATCATGGTGGTCAGCGGACCAAACAAAGATAAAGAGGTTTATCTTGGTATCTAGGGAACAAATGGGACAAAAGGGGTATGTGACTCCCAAATTACTTGGGATCCCATGGTGGGCCCCATTTGGATAGGTAAAGGATTAGTGATCACGAAAACTATCAATGAAGGTTACACATACCATGGTTGGATGGCAAATGACATGAAGAAGGGGAAAGTTGTGGGCTATGACACCGATTGTGTTTGGTGCATTGATATTACAGGCATGGGCCCAAGCATGGTCAATTAAGAAGGAGAAAAAGGTTGATGGACATACCCCACAAAAGAGGTGAGAATGATGGAGGTGGGCAAGGTGACCTTAGGAGTTACCTATTGAAAAAGCCATCCTATGATGTTCTCATGTTTAGATTCTATCCCGAACTCATCCTCTTTGTCATGCTGCTCATTTGAGATAGACTTCTCATCCTCCTCATCCATCTCAATTAATTGATATAGGATGCATGCATAGGTCTCACTGAGGGATACTTGGTCATATGGGGAAGGAATATTCTCCTTTCTATCATGATGTATAAGTTCATACTCCCTCTTGGCTTCTGCTTCCATTCATGGAATCAGCATACTAGCCTAAATTTTTGCATCAATGAGGTTATAATGATCTTCATTTATGATTGAGAACTTAGAACTTCATCCCCTAAGTCTTAAGTATTGACTACATTTTACTACGATAGGCTCTTTAGGGTCATAGAGCCTCACAACATGTTGGTTGGTAGCTATCTCAGTGAAGTTGGAGGGCAACACAGTTGATTGACTAAAAGACATTATCAAAAATATCATTTTAGCACATTTTTACTATTTTTAGTAAAAATGGAATAAGTAGGATAATCCACCAACATAGTTGATCAAAAATGGAAAGACAGTGGAAAGAACTACACAATGTGGTCGAAAGTGGAAAAGGGTCTATTCTATTAGAGACAGAATTTGGTTTATATAGTCTATTCCATCATGGATAGAACTAGGTTCATATGGTCTATTCCATCATGGAGAGAATAGGAAAAAGTTATCTATTTCACTGGATTAGGTTTTTGGATGGAAATAGGATTTTGAAATGGAATATGTCTTCTAGAAGGGAAACTAGGTTTTGAAATGAAAAATGGCTTTTAGAATGGAAAATGTTTTTGAGAATAGAATACATTTTTTTGGAGTGGAAATTGTTTTCCCAAATAGAGAAGGACTCCTGAAATGAAATGTGACTTTTAGAAAAAAAATAAGGTTTTGCAAAAGAATGGAAATGGTTTTAAATTTGGAAATGGATTTTTAAGATCAACTACACTAGCTTCAAGGAAACCAACAACTATTGTGAAAGTGTAGTAGAAACACCCACCACAATTATGCTGGGGTATGGGAAAGGGTTTGGGATAGCAACATTAGTTTTAATGGAAAATGGTGGTAAGTCTTAGAGTTGGAAACATGATAGAATTGGTGTGTGGAAAAGATTGCAAATAGGATTTGTGGCCAAAAATTTGGGCAAAAGCCCTCCTTCTAGCACTAGAATGCTGTTGGACCTAGAAAATTCAGTTGCTAGAATGAAAACACTAATATCCTAGGCACTAAAATAGTTTTAGCCTTAGATCATAAGGCCTCAAAAAATGGGATCCAAGGCATCTTGGACAATTTTTTTAATCACCCAGCAACTTACAAATGTGTAAAATGATGATGCAAATATAAATGACAATGGAAATGTAGGTAGAAATGGAATTGCAAATCTAGAATGGAAAAACATAGAAATGAAAATGTGAAACTTAGATCTACATAACAAATGAACTATAACTTTATTGAAATTTTAAAAAATAAATTATCAAGTTCAAAAGAGTATAGATTTTATGCTAAGTACCCATGAAGTTGCTTGTAGAAGCTTGAAGTCTACTGGAGTTTTTGACCTACATTTTGAACTCCACAATCCAGTTGCTTCCTAGCTCTAGTTTCTAGCAACTCCACACTGGTTTCCACTGGGATCAACAATATGGCCACAAATGGTATCCAAACTCTAGTAGAATGATATCATGTGGGAGTCACTATGCCCAGTGTAGCTACTAGTTTTTGCTACCAAGAAGGGGGTTACAAGGTCACAAGGCTCTTTGGAGTACAAAAGTGCTCATAAGCTATGAAATGCTCAAAGCTGGGAATCAAAGTAAAGTGTCTACATTAGGTTTTTATAAGGATGAATTAATATTTTTGGGGCTTGCACATCACTATCATGATTGTTGATAGAATGATGTTAATTTTCAAGTTACAATTGTTACACCTTTCGGTGTAGTTATCATTTATAGTAAGTTTGGAATACACCATAGCCACCAAAACCCATCTATTTACTATAAATAGTAAACAAACTTTTGTAACTACACTAACACAATCCCAACTACATTATCCATGCTACAACTACTAAAGACTTAGGTTGACAATTCTGGCCAATATTGGGAAAATGGAATTGGAAGTGGAAACGGAAAATGTTACTAATTCCAAAATAGAAAATGTTGCCAATTTCAAAATGGAATATGTTGTTAATTCCAAAATGATATATGTTTCCAATTCTAAAATGGAAAATCCAAAAAATTCCAAAAATGCATCTATGCTGGGTTTTGTGGTGACTACATTGGATACGAAATGGAAAATGCCATTTGTTTCATCTACATCCAAGGGGTAAATGGTTCTAGCATAGTTGAGGCTATACCCCTTGGAAAACCCATGAAAATAATAATTTTGGCCATTCCCAAGATGTTTTTAGCCTTTTCAAGCCCAAATATAGACATGAGATACCTTTTCCACTTGGGACATGAGGCAATAACCGTTTTTAAGGCATTTTTTGACCTCAAAAGCCAAAGTATGTAAGATTGTAGCTCATGGATTACAAATCTTACATTTACAACAAGATTATTACCTCAAGTTGGGAAATGAATGCAACAAATTGGAAACATGAATTTTTGGTGGTGTTTTAGTATATAACTCTTTTCTTGTAAGTAAGGTGTAATCACTTGTACTCTCTTATTTTGGGACTCTTAAGGACCTTCCTGGTTGGGGTTCTCTAGTAGACCTCCCTTATTGTAAATCCATTGGGGATGAATTGTGAATTGTTTTGAGTTGGTAATTGATTATGGTGATGTCCATTCATTGTAATATCAAATTATCTTGAGGATATAGTCCTCTTATGGGAAAACTATTCTTGATGACTCTCAAGTTTATTGATTGGGTCCAATGATAATAGGTAGTGGTGTGGCCTCATGGACCACAAATGTTGTAAATGGGATTGACTAGGATATATGAAATGAAAACATAGATCTCCTATGGTTAAATAGAATCCCACTTTGTGGAAGTCTAGGGAATGAACTCCTTGCCTTTTCAAGTTGAGCCTTGAGGTGGAATCGAATGTGGGTAAGACCTATGAATCTATGTCTTCCCTCAATTGGTAGCAGTTTAACAATATGGTTGTGTTGGATATGTGGACTACATGGACATGTGTCATGGATATGGTGTAGTCAAGTTGTTATTCCTACTTACAAAAGGAGCCTCCCAAAGAGGATCTTCCCTTTTGGTTCAAAAATTCAATGAAAGGTGTTGATCGTGAGTTGCAGTTGTTCCTAGCATAGCAAGAAAGTTCAAATTCTAGGAACTTGGATATACCTTAGAAAATTCATGATAAAGGTTGTCCTTGGAGGTAATTCTACATGCTTCCTTGGGCTATGCATTCATAAAATGATGCTTTTTCCACCTCTTAGAGTGGAAAGGACAACCTATAAGATGCAAGTGTAGATGATATTTTCACATAAATGGGATACAACAGTTGCATTAGAACATGTGGAAGAAGTTGATATGAAACATGTGGATTAAGGACTATCTTGAGATTGGTTGCCCAACCCATCCTCCACTTGTTCAAGCACTTGAGCAGGTGTTCTCGATGCTACACATCCTTAAATGATGCTGATGATAGAGTGGGTTAGGATGCTATGATAGCCTCTTGGAGAAGTTATCCAAATAAATTTTGGATCTTCTCTCTTACAATGAATAAGGGATAGTGTTGGATGATTAAATGTGAATTATGATGTTGGTTCTTCTATGGATGACAAGGTTAGATTCAAGAGATATATCTTTGTACCTTGTTTCAAAGGGAGATCATGCTCAACCCCCCTCCCACAAACCTAAATAGATGTTGATGTGGGAAAATGAAAGAAAATATGTGGATGGTATAGATGTGATAATCTAGTACATAGATGGCTAAACTAGTGAGGCCCCATGGGTCTTGATGCCAGAAGTAGAACCTAGGGTTCTAGTAAGCTTGAGTTGCTTGTGGAGAAATGGCTCTTTTGGAGTATGTTCTCTCTCTTGGTTATGATTTTTCAAGTCCATTACTAGGGTTTAAAGTGGTCGTTGTGAGCCTTCAAAATTGATGATAAAAAATGTGATGAATTAATGGATGCTAAGAAGCCATTCAAGATGGAACTCAACTAGACTTGTGGAAGAAGACCATGTCTTCTTGCATAGGTATGGCTCTATGCAAGAAGACAAACCTCTAGGCCTGATAAGGGATAGATCTAGGGGATGTCTTAGAGACCTTGGCTCTTTGGATTGGACTTATTCCTCTTGTCATAGAGTAGGGAAATTTTTTTGGTTTCTTCAATTATTCTTTGTGTTTCATGCAAAGCCTTGGATGGAAGGACGTATTAGGTGTTGGGATTGGTACCTTCCTTCAAGCCTGGAATTAGTTGAGTTGATGGACTCCCTAGAATTGTCAAAGCTCCAAACCCATACTTGAAGTGTACTCTCAAAGCTTATCCTAGGCTCCACTCAAAGGATTTCACTTCTTTTATGTAGTAAAGGATTGTGAGAGAGGTCCTAGGATGGATGTTCTCCTGGTCTCTCCCCATGGTTCAGGGACCATGAAACACTTTGGTGTGCCCTTGAGTGACACTTAAGTATTAGAAAACCCATCCCAACTTGGTGGTACTAATCTAGTAGTAAGACTCCCTCCTATTGCATCCCTTTCTAGTCCTCTTCATACTACCCTCACATGGAGAACTACATGGCCCTAACTCTATAGTGTTCATAGATACGTAGGTAGCTAGGATTGGATAGTTCTGGTGTGATGTCTCAATGAACCTTATACTAGATTGTGAGGGGTCTAGAGATGAGGCACTCCTTATAGATGCATCATCTTCCCTTCCACCAATGATGTCTATAGGATTTCTTGTATACTTATTTGCTAAGTCCTTGTTTGGATTTTAGATGTTCTCCTTGAGGTGTATTCTCTCTTTTTATGAAGCTATTGTGCTACACACTCCCTTCCAAGGGTTGCTTGCTTATTTAGAGGCATATTCCCCTGGTCTTCTATCCTAGATTCATTAGATCTAATGGAATTCATTGGGGTGCCAGACAATGTTAGGGAAATTTTGTTACATAACATGTATCCATTTAAGAAGGTTCAATGGTCTAACAATGGGTCAAGTTACCAAGATAACATGAGAATAAGCCCACATGTTCAAAATGGGTTCCAAGATAAAATAAAAGAATAAATAGAATATATCCAAAATATTTAACTTTTCTCATAACCATATCCTTACTTTATTTTAAAACCTTAAATAAAATTAAATATGAAAATATATTTTAAAAATATATAAATAAAATACTAGTAATGGGCCACCACCATCATTGTAACCTATTACTTTAGAAGAGGCATCAAGCATTAGCAAATACTAAGAAATAATAAAAAAAGAAATACGAAATCATAATATTTCCAAATATGTAATAAAAATGAATTCTAAGAACCAAACATTAAGAAGCATGTCATCAAA
>MNCI01023415.1:337101-359345 GCA_015680685.1 Gnetum montanum | reverse complement strand
GATAAAAAATGGGGGGGCGCACCCCCAACAGGGGGGCACAACCCCACACACAAACAGTAACGACGAGGTCAATAGAGAACGGGGGGGGCTAGGGGCGAGTCGGCAGCTGGCGACAGGCACACCGAGGTAGCTCCAACTCATGAAGCAGGTCCAGGGTGGCACGGTGCTATAAATAAGGATTCAAGGGTTCAAACCTCAAGATGCATAATCATAAACATAAGCATAAGAAAGATGTTAGAATACACTAGCATAATCCACTATCAAGATGCCATATAATATCGATCATATTATATTAAGATATACCCTTATGCTAATGTACCCTAGCATAATAAAATAATTAACAATCTAAAATACTAGGTTTGGAACACTAGGATGTTACACAAAAGAATCATGGAAGACTTGCAAATTGTATTATGAATCAACATTGTAGCCCCCCTCGAACTTGAGAATGTTATTGATTTCAAGTTGCTTGGTGCAATTGTCCCTTTGATGCTTGGTTAGAATATAAACTACCTTTGTAAGGTTAATCATACTCTTAGTAGGAAGCAACAATTCATCATAGATGTCATGTTTATCATAATCTCTACCAATGTCATGATCCCTTTTGTATTGCTTGTTGTGCCTTCTTCCATGCCTAGGACCATGGTTTGTATATTTATCATGATCATAATTATCATTTCTTTCATCATTCTTGTTCTAATTATTTATATTTTCTCAATCAAACCATATGCCATTATCCCTTATTTCTTGACCACATTCATCCTCATCAAGGCTTGATGATGAGAATGATAATGACAATGGAGAACTAGAGAGTTATGTTGGATTGCTCTTCTTCCATGATCCCTTTGGTTATCTCTAGATGGCTTGCTAGAACACTTAGGCCTAGAGGTCCTCTTGGTGTTAGGTCTTATTCTCCTCTTTCTTTGGTTTTTTTTGAAGATGTAACATAGTCATAAGTTAGTTGTTTCATTTATATTGAAGGGAGGAAGATTTTGTGACTAGATTTGCCTAAGTGATAATTTTTAACCTTCTTTATTAACTATAATGTTAGTGGAATATTGTGAAAGGAGGTTTAGCTATCATGAAAAATATGCTTTGTTGAAGATGGATTCATGAAAAACTTATTCTGTTAGTAATTCTTCTACGTATTCTAGTAGTATATTTTGATTTATCCTTTAAAAATATATTTGAGTCGTTAATTCTCTATGAATTAGAAGAATACTATGTCTATGTTATTGGGGATGATATCTTTGTATTTGGAAATCATATTTTTTTTAAATTTGAATTTTATTTAATTATAGATGTTAAGAAAATCATAAATCTTTAGTCAAAATCATAATTTTTATACTATGTTTACACATTCCTTAAGAAACATTAAATAGACCCTTCTGTATTATGACAATCATTCTATAGGCATATAATTATTCCTCAACCTTGGTTTAATGATTTCTATGTGAAATTTTCTATAGTAGATCTTCAACTCTATTTATTTTCTTTTTATTTATCTTAACATTGCTTGTGGCCTATGCTTTTGGTATCTATTCATATACTACATTGGATAGATATTTTTATCTTGTATTGGCTGAATTTACATGCCAATCTCTTTCAACAAAATATATTTTTTAGTTTTCCTGTAGTGTATACAATTTAACGTGAATCTTTTTTTTTGTTTCAATCATGTTCATAAACTTCTAAACTCATGTATCTTTCAATCCATATAATATGTTTATCATTTCTAGAATATATAAGAATCTTCATTTCTACCTAAATATCGATGAAAGAATTGAGGGATCCTTTGGCCTATTTTTCCTATGCCCAACATATCCTAATTCCTGCTCTTGAAATATATGTGTTACTTGTTCCTTTGCTCTTATTTTTGAGACATTTTGTTTTATTCTTGGCTAGAATCTTATACTCAAATTTGGAGATAATTCTTATGCATTTTTAAATCATTCAAATGAAAGATAATTCTTTTCCAATGAACAATTCTTGTTTCTATTTTATTTTATCATTATTTTAGAGATTTATATAGATTTCCTCATCCCAATATGTACTATATGTTTGAATGCTCTTTGGGATATTTTCTAATTTGTTTTTATCTTAGATAAATGTGATAGCAAAGGTGGATCTTGGAGTAGGTTCATTCCACAATTAAATCACCTTTAATGCACTAAATCTAGATATTATACAAGACAAAACTATTTGCTAGAAAACAAGAAAACTGGATATCTTTAATTAATTTATTAGAAGATTACAATAGGATTCACACAACCCACAAGCATCCAAAAACCCTATCACACTCAAACGATATTATAGAACATGAGGCTCTACAACCATACAATGATTGTTCTCAATGCAACATACAAAATCCTTCCCATAACCTAGGACTGAGATCTCAACTCACAAGTAAGATACAAAAGAATAGAACACATAGACTGACACACCACAAGCTGATCTTGGAGTTGCAATCACCGATTACACTCATTCAATGTGCTCAACCACTCTCTCTTGCCTACCTCTTCACTCTCAAGAGTGTTTTATTTCACTCCTTTGCATACAAGTTATCTCTTTCTCTCCTTCCATGGAAGCTCTCCTCCTTTCTTATGGATGGATACATACATAATTATAGAGATCCAAAATGTTATGAAGGTTTCTATTTACCTTCCTAGATGTTTTTCACAAGGATCTAGAGTCTTTTAGATGTTTCTAAATCGAAACACCATGTTAGAGATTTTTCCTTCACCAACTTAAACATCTCTAGTCTTACTTAGACATCTATTGTGAAAGACCTACTTTCAAGTGAGATATCTACTATTTTTGAATGATGTATACTCTAGCCCATAGATTTCTATACTTTATGTTAGACATCTAAGGTGAGAAATCTATCTTTCTAGGTATATGTCTATCTTGCATGTGCCGAAAATAAAAATTCTTAATCTAATGCTTGGAGCCTTCGAATGTCCCCTGACCCTGGAACCCCATGAACTCATTAAAATAAGAAAAAAACACCTTCAAACATGCCAAAACATCCAAGAATTAGTATAATCAAAAATTGACACAAGAAGATACATAAAAACATGAAACAATCATCTAGGTCTTCTCCAAGTGATAAACCTACAAAAATAACTTGTAGGTCAAGCACAAGGGAATTAGAAGAGGTGTTCCTATACCAGCTCTTCCACCCTTCAAAAAGTGAACTCATGTGAACAAGGGAGTTGGGGTGGAAGTGATATCCTACTTAACATGTTTGATCTCATGGATCCATACAACATCATCAATAGATTAATCCTTCCAATGAATCATGTATTCATGCCTCTTAACTCCACAAGTGCTAGAAGCTTCCCTTTGCTTAAGTATGATTACCTTCCTCTCCATTGAAGGCTTGGACTAATCAATATCCCCCTTTAACTCATCATTGCTACCCTGTGTGGTCTTCTCATCAACTAATTCATGATAATGCATAAGATCTAAAACATTAAACATAGAAGACATACCAATATCATTTAGTAAATCAATCTCAAAAGCATCATCATTGATCTTAGCCTTGATTTTGAAAGCCACATCTTCTTAGCTTTCAATTTGGAGAAGTTAACACCTCTCAACCACTTCTTCTTCAAGTGCATCCAAACCAAGTCACCAATAGAAAAATTAGACTACTACTTATTCTCATTCTTCTTGGGAACTCTCGCTTTAGCCTTCTTCTCAAGATTTGATTTTACTTATGCATGAAGATCCCTCATCTCTTGCACAAAATGAACACTAAGTTGAGCTTCACTATCAAAGCTCTTCAAAGTGTCCACCATCTTTGAAAAAAATCCATAATTTACCTCAAATGGGCTTTTTCCAATAGCAATATGAAAAGCATTATTATATGAAAATTTAGCATGACAACAAGTTTTCTCACTTGTTTGGCTATCCATCACACAAACATCTTAATATGTTTAGTAAGGATTTATTCATCACCTCCCTTTGGCCATTAGATTGTGGATGATATGCACTAGAGAAATTTAACTTTTTCTGTAAAATCTTACAAAGGGACCTCCAAGAATGACTTGTGAACTTGGATTCTTTGTCACTAAAAATATTAAAAGGAATACCATGAAACTTCACAACATGCTAGAAAAATAAATTTGTAATTGAGAGGCATCACTCACCTTCTTGCATGGAATAAAATGTTCCATCTTGGAGAACCTATTCACAACAACAAAAATTACATCATTCCCACTCTTAGTCTTTGGACTACTACTCACAAATTCCATTGACACATGTTTCCATGGAACCTTGGAAATTGGCAAAGGCATATAGTGTCCATCCACACCTTTACCTCGTTTGAAGTTTTGACATGTCAAGAACTCCTTCACAAATTTCGAAACTTCTACTACCATACCAAGCCAAAAATAGTACCTACCTATAATTTCCAATGTTTTATCCCTATGATGACACTACAGTGCTTTTCCAAGTGCTCTTCCTCATTAGATCTATACACCAAAATATTGTCAGAAAAAGACAATATATCACTTACCAATCGAGTCCTTCAATACATTATGCTTCAACCTCATGAATGTAGTAGGTGCATTTATGAGCCCAAATGGCATCACCAACCACTCAAATAGCTCATTCGGTGTTTTGAAAGTTGTCTTCCACTCATCACCATACTTGATTCTAATTTGATGATAATCACTTTTTAAATCAATTTTGTTAAAAATTTCAGTATTTGTAAGNGCCATACAATCACTTAACATCACATTGTAGGTATGCATTGGAAACTAACAAAGCTTGAAATTAAAAATCTATGAATCTATTTCTATCTTTTATTTTCTCTTACTATTGCAACCGTGCACCCAAGTGTGGTACTTATAGGTACACATAGGAGAGGCAATATCAAATCCCCCACATCAAAGGTTGTGCCCTAGAATTAGATACCCAACATCCTGGCTTTGATATCAGATACTCGATATTGCAGCCCTACAAAACATGACTCATCAACTAGCAAGGTTCAATGTTTTTATGAGGTCTCAAAATGGCATACTCTAAAGAGTTGCCCTTTTATGAGCCATGAACCCTTGATGAGGCTTATGATTTGGCACTAAAGGCTCAAAACAAATGAGGATTTAGAAACTAGAGCAAAAAAAAACTTCCAAGGGGAAGGAGAAGGGATCTAGATCTATGAAAAGATCTAAGTCCAAATTTTAAGATAAGGAGGGTAGCCAAGATAAGAAGACTAAAAGAGTTGATGAGATGGGAAAATCCAAGAAGAACCAAGGTAAGGGAGGCAAGGGTCAAGGCAGCAACTCATCAAAACTATAGTGCTTCAAATGTGAAGAATGGAGACACAAGCAATGGAAATGTTAGCTTCACAAGGAAGCCAAGGGAAAAGATGCGTAAACCATGGAGGTGGAGGAGACATCAAGCCAAGCTCTTTAGATAAGTAATTCTAATGCTCTAGAAAATGAGGATCNCCATTGCTTGTGTCTCCATTCTTCACATTTGAAGCACTATAGTTTTGATGAGTTGCTGCCTTGACCCTTGCCTCCCTTACCTTGGTTCTTCTTGGATTTTCCCATCTCATCAACTCTTTTAGTCTTCTTATCTTGGCTACCCTCCTTATCTTAAAATTTGGACTTAGATCTTTTCATAGATCTAGATCCCTTCTCCTTCCCCTTGGAAGTTTTTTTTTGCTCTAGTTTCTAAATCCTCATTTTTTTTGAGCCTTTAGTGCCAAATCATAAGCCTCATCAAGGGTTCATGGCTCATAAAAGGGCAACTCTTTAGAGTATGCCATTTTGAGACCTCATAAAAACATTGAACCTTGCTAGTTGATGAGTCATGTTTTGTAGGGCTGCAATATCGAGTATCTGATATCAAAGCCAGGATGTTGGGTATCTAATTCTAGGGCACAACCTTTGATGTGGGGGATTTGATATTGCCTCTCCTATGTGTACCTATAAGTACCACACTTGGGTGCACGGTTGCAATAGTAAGAGAAAATAAAATATAGAAATAGATTCATAGATTTTTAATTTCAAGCTTTGTTAGTTTCCAATGCATACCTACAATGTGATGTTAAGTGATTGTATGGCATACTTATTCGAGTGTGATGTACTTGGACACATTGCATGTCTGACAATAAATATCGAGAATACTTTTATCATTGCAGCATCCACTTAGCTTTATTATTCCTTTTAATTGTTTAATTATTTATGATTTTCCTTATTTAATGTATCCATTTATTACTCTTTATTATTCCTATCCTTAAGAAAAATAAGTACGACTAATCGCAAGCACTTAAGTATAATTACTTGGTAGCCTAGTAGTGTTATTGTTTGGTACACCTAGTAATAGTATGCTTGGTAACCTCAATAGTAGCTACACAAATTCCAAGGCATGTACAAAAGGTTAGGAATGGATACTCATCGCACATAGGCTAGTTTAGACTTTACTTTCCATTGTTAATTATCTTAATTAATTAATCTCTTTATTATCATTAGGAGTAGCTTAGGGTCAAACAACATCAATAATCATATGTCTCACTCTAGACTAAACCATATGTGATAAAGCTACCACTAGTCCAAGTGGGAAGATAGCAAACTATGATCAATGCATAATGATTTAGATGCACAACTAGTCCCATCCATAGAATTCAATCAGATCATGTGTAAATGCTTGTGATTCATATGGTTGGATGTAGGGCTACCTCGCTACTCATCATTGGAATTTTTGCTAGGGATGGTGATAGTTATCTAGATTAGTTATATTATACATGATCATTGTAAATGCATTCATGATTTATCTTTCAAACAATATTAAATAACACACATCATAAAACAACAACAATGTATTTTTCACAAGGAGGCAATCATATATTGTGTAGTAAAAATATTCATTGGAAAACTAATGAGATATCTGTTGAGGAAAGTTGGAGTGATCAACTTCATGTGGGGGCTTCATATGTTCATGATCATCCTAATAACACTCAAAGACTAAATTCATCTAAGGCAAACAACCCTAGAGGAGATGAAGTAAGTCCTAGACTAGGGGAATCCTCAAGGCCTAGGACCTCCTCAAAACCTAAAAAAGCTAAATCAAGGAACCCTAGGGAATACCATAGAAGCCATGCTAGCCCTCTCAGTTCCTCATCTTTCTTTTCCTATTCAACATCTAGTTCTAACAAACATGAATGTAGGTTTAGAGATAAATCTCCAATATGGGGTCAAAATAAAGATAGAAATCAAACCCATAGGAAAAATCAAAGACATAAAAATGAACATAGAAAAAATCATCACAATCAAACAAATAGAAATAGAAATTCTCATCACAACATGTTTGACAATGGTGAACCCTTGTTGGCCACTAAGAGCTTGATGTAGATCACAAAGGTAGTTAGGATACCTCATAGGAATTGCAAGGAAAGTTTCCTAACAAGGCTTGATATGAATAATATCCCTTAATTTGCAAGAGGCTATGACTTAGATCCACAACATCATTTACAAGCCTTCCATGATGCATGTGCCTTATACAACATTTAAAGTGGGTGGCAAAAGCTTAAGCTCTTTCCTAGAAAACTAATTAATAAATTTGAAGTGTGTTATAGATCATTGAAACCAAATTCAATTTGATGGTGGACCACAATGCTAGAACTCTTTAATGAGAAATACCAAACCTATGTGAGGGTGTCCAACCTAAGGAGAGAGATCCAAGGATGGCAATAAGAACAACATGAACCCTTGGACATGGCCTAGATAGATATTATTCTCTACTAACTAGATGCGCAAGCTATGGCTTCTTTGAGGAAGAGAAACTTTTCCACATCATGGGTGGGCTTCGTAATGAAACAAGGGAGACTCTTGGGATGTATGCTTAAGGAAAATTATACAGGTTAAAAATCCATCTGATCCAAGATCTAGTTAAGTGTGTGGTAAAAAAAGAAGGAGAGCTATGAAAATATAGGAATGTTAAGAAATATCACTGTGATCCAAATCTTCAAAAGTAGAATGCTCACACCTATGGTAAGGAGAAAGAGGTAGCTCTTGATAAGATGATTTCACAACAAACCTTGTCAATACAGAAGTCTATCGATGAACTTGAAGCAAGGTTTGATAGGATGTCAAAAGGGATAAATGAGAAATTTACAACTTTTGTAGAAATCATAGAGAATAAGGTAATGCAAAATGAATTAATCCATCATAATAAATGGAGGAAGAACCAAGAAATACCTAGGAACACTTATTGAAAAATAGGAAAAATGGCTTAAGAAAAAGAGACTATAGACTTAACCATAGAAGAAGATGATGGATGTGACATTTGCATGTATGATCATCCAAAGGACTATTTTCCAGTCATGTTACATCAACATGAGTATTGAAATTTTGCATTAAATCCCAAGTTCATATGGAAGCACATGCCCAGAAACTTACCTTTCCACAAGGTACTTATAGATAGTTATACAACCAATTGTACTATCCTAGTGGGACTTTTTACCAACCTCAACACTATCATCAACCACAATGGTGACACCCATAGTCATGGGGAAGGCCATCACCAAACCAGTCTTACCCTTACTACCAATAGAACCCATATAGTTATTATGTTCAACAACATGTTTCCCCAACTAGTTCTACAGCCTTTACATCAAATCACTACTATCACACTCCTGAGTATCATCAATCCATGACATCTTCTAAAGGATCACCACCTCACACCTCTTACCCTCCATCCTATCCTTGATATTCTCATACTTCACCCCATCACATGTCATTGCCAACAACATAGGAAGATTCAACATCAAAACATCAACAAATGAATGTCACTTGTGTTGCGAATGTGCATAGACATGATAATTCTAGTAGGTCCCCATCACAATCTCAAAAAATTCCTTTCTTTAGAATGGCTCCAATGCATAAGCACAATAGTCATGGACCTAATACATCATCCAAATTAGCATAATGCCAATCAAGTGAAAAACCTTTCCTTTCATAACCAATGTCCTCCGATCCTCTGCAAAGGCCAACACCCATCATTACTTCAACACCTACAAGAAAAAATGAATCTAGCATTGTGGAGAGACAAATGAATCTATGCATGCCTAACCATGATCAAGGGTGTAGTCATGGGACAAATATCCACAATGTTGACACAACTCATACTCTGATCCACCATACATTTAACAACTAGGTGAGTGAACAACAACTTGTCTACATAGCTACCACTAAACCAAGAGAAACCTAGTGGCTTGAAAATGAAGGGTTAACACTATTTAAAAAATTCATGGAGCTTGCCTATCTACTTATGAATTCTTGCCTTGATCAAATGCTTAGTCATGGGGAGATGCCCCATCCTAACATTCAGATTTAATAGGTGTTTTTCATCTTTTTGTTTTACAATTTTTTATCATTTTCTTATTTATTGATACAAATTTTTCCTATCCTTTTGAACTTTCTCCACATTTTGTTTTCCTTTCCTTTGTTAGTAATCTCACTTGTGAATAAAATGATCTCATGTAGCTCATTGAGGTGGGGTTTTCTCTATGTTGTCAAGTCATGAGGGAGTGATTGTTTGGGTAGTGAGGCCACATATCCATCCATCCATCCCATTAATAAGAGGTTCTTACTATGGTCATAATGATATTATTTTTCATCATCAAACTAAAAATAAATTCATAATCATTGTTCCTGAATAGAGAAGTGCAAAACCAAATGGGAATGTGAAGGGTGTGACATCAAGGGGATTTCTGGATTCTCTTTGACCACCTGTGTATGTTCTATCATGTTGCTAAGGTTGTAATTATATCATTGTAGATCTAATGAAAAATGGGAGTAAGACTAAAATAAAGGGGCATTGAATAAATTTCTAAGAATCCCACTAGAAAGACATGTTACCCATGCTTGAAGGTTGATGGCTTTTCAGAATCCTTAAAAAAAAAAAAAAGTGCCATGAATAAACTCCTCCCTTAGACAAAGTGCCAAGTGATGCTACTCCTTGCAATTGTGGTGGCCTTATGGTTGTCAATCTTAGGGATAAAACAATGCAATGTCATTGAAACATGGTATGAACTTAGTTTGAGTCTTGGAAAGAAGGGCTCATGATTACTTAACCATTAATCACACACACAAATTCATTATGCCTATGGTAAGGCATGTCACATCCTAATTTCTGCAATCCTTTCTAAAATCCATCTAATCTCACTATCTGTATGATCCTAACTTGTGGTTTTGTGTAACATAGAGTTATTTTCTCAAATTGGTGGTTTTAACATGTGTGTTTTATTTCACAAGTATGTGTTGCATTTAAACCCTTTGGTGCCTATGAACATTTTTAGATATAATTATACAAGGGCACTAAGGGCAGAAGCCTACTTTGGGGAGGATCCACTTGTATAATTTTTGTGACTTGTATTCGTTTAACATAATCACATCATCTTATACCTTCCAGCTACATAAATGTTAAACTCAATACTTTTCCTTATCATATAACCAATCCGTTCTACACCATGAATCTAATACCCCTTTTCTTGCATCTTCCAAAGCTTTTAATGTTAATGAGTCCATCTTCTAACACTACTAGTGCCTACATATGAATTCTCACTTATCCCAAAACTTTGGATTTAACCTAAAATCCTTCCACCAATCACAGAGCATTATTTTTCATGTTGATTTCCCTCATAATATGAAAATTAAAGGACCCTGATATTAACTACCTAATATCGAGTTAGACTCGATGTTGGATATCCAATATCGGGTCTATAAAAACTATATATAGAACCCCCACAATGTTTTAAAATTCATTCTCATCATTTGTAGCTAGTGGAGTTTTTGAATTCTCCTCTTTCAACTAAGAGCTCTATGCAACCAACTTCCACTCATGATATCTTGCTCCATAACACTTTGATTTCTGTAGTTTTTGAACCTAGTTGAACCCATAGTGTTTAATTTAGTTGGGGAAGGAGGCTTGCATGGAAAAATTGCATTGATTTTTCAAAAGTTGCTATCGCTCAAAAGGTATTATAAGGGTAAATATGTTAAACACCTTAAGTGTCTTAATGAATAATCAATCATATGAATGTCAAAACCCTCAATTTTCTTTCCCAAGGAATCATAACTATCATTAAAAGTTATACATGAGAAAAATGAGGCCAATTGTGAAAGGTCATAAAATAAGTTAACATTTTTTGGGCATTTTTCTTTAATTTTTTTAATTGTACAATCACATGAGCTAAGATCTTAATAGAACTAAGGTCATGGGTAAGGTAAACCTATCAAGGATACATGGAAAACACCTTAGTAACACTAAATCCTTGATTGATTATAGATGGTGCCAAAAAGGGAAGGACAAGAAGGACCTTCACAAGGTGCAAGTAAACACTCGAGAGGTGGTAGAGGCTAACTAGGAGAATGAGGTCCACCAATTAAGCATGAAGAAGAGGAGGCGTAGTTTTTTATCATTCATCAAGAGGCTCTTACTATAGGGTAGTTGGTCCAAGGGAAGAATATAGAACCACAGGCCCTAGTGCAAGGACAATGCCTCACATTGTTCCAGGAATGCCTCAAAGCCATCCAAGAGAAATCCATGTTAACCATGATCATTGTGGAAATGAACTGTGATCCATTTATGGCATTTTCCCCTGAGGCAGTTAGAACTTAACTCCAAGCATCATCTTTATGGAAAATCCTTTCAAAAAGTGGGGAATGGTACCTCAATGAGATGTACTAGTTTTGGCATAATAAGGAAGAGGGAAGCATAGTTAACATTGACAGAGTTATTGTTTCTTTTTCAGTCAAGGCAATCGTAGAGGCTCTGAACCTACCAAATGTGGGGGCCAAGTTGGCACATCTTTCCATAAGGTCCAATGTGGAAACTAGAAATTTGTGGCTAAGGTAGGTGCATAACAAAGATAATAAAACATATAGTGAGTTAACTCTGGAAAGGAGGACTTATTTTAAGATAGGCACATACCACTTCTTCCCAACTAAAGGGCTTAATAGA
Source organism: Gnetum montanum (assembly GCA_015680685.1). NCBI lineage: Eukaryota > Viridiplantae > Streptophyta > Gnetopsida > Gnetales > Gnetaceae > Gnetum > Gnetum montanum. The sequence continues at coordinate 347,366 of MNCI01023415.1, read as the reverse complement.
ATATCAACCTATGTGGCCAAAGGAAGTATAATATTAATGGATAAATACAATGTCAATCTTCCCAAATTGTACTTCATGGAAATCCAAAGGTGCTTCAAAGAAAAGAAGTTAGGAAAGCCAACACTTCCATTCCCTTTCTTGATCAGGAAACTATGCAAGTACATCAAAATCTTGGGATATATTAATGATGTTCCCAAGAGGGCTCAAAATGCTTCTTTCGTTGAGTTTCTTAAACCTATAGCACCAAGGAAAGACCTTAGTGATAAACAAGAATAAGAATTAGAAAAGGAGCGAGAACTAAAAAATGAAATAGAGCAAGAGCCTAAGTAGCAGTGAGAGCCACAAGTTACACCATCACCGCCATAAGATTACCAATCCATAATGAGCCATATGCAATGCATAGCTAAAACTCCTAGCTGGGGAAGTAGGGATGAATCAAACCTCTTCTAAGTCATTAATGATGTTGTGCAGTCCATAGTTTTTGTTGATCCATCAAGGGAATAGATTTCTTTGTAATCAAGAGGAGAAGCCCAATGGTCACAATAGATCTTTGAGGATGTCACATCTTTTCAAGTGGTGCTTGAGACAAGATAAGGTGCCATAGTTGTGTTCGTGTAGCACCAAGATGTGGCAAGCATAGAAGAAGTTATCATAGATCACATTAAATAATCCTTTAATGTGCCTGTTGTGCCCCTGGTGGACTTGATCAAAGCTAGAGATGCACAAATGCTAATTGGGAATTTGATGACTCCTGTGGCCCATGAGCATGTACTTAATAGATTACTGTAGACTAGAAAAGTAATGAAAACTCTTTTTGATATCTCTAGTGATGTCACTATAGCTTAGTCACACCTCATCACCACAAAAGGAAAGTTGATCATGGTAAAGATCAAGGCAAAGCATGCAGAAATAGAAGTGCATCGACTACAACAAGAGCTTGCTACCTTGAGAGCTAAAAGATGGAACCTTGCCCAATTCATTGTGCCTGACTAGTTAAAATAATTTTAAATAGGGTAGTTAGGTTTCTTGATTGAATAGAATAAAGCTACTAAACAACAAAAGGAGAAAGTTGTCTAGAATGGCTCGATTGCCAAAGCTCAAATGTACGCCCCTAAGAAGGCATTGATTGCTGCACAACAAGAGAATAAACAACTTGCTGTTGATAATGCAAGGTTGGCCACTATAGAGAAACAGAAAAATATCTTTGAAGAAAGTGTCCACTAATTTAGAGAATAACTGGTGAGGGTTAACCAGGACATAAGTAGATTGGTCAAAGAAAATTGAATCCTCTCAATGGAGGAGGTCTATGCAATATATTAGAAATCTACACTTGAAATGAGTGCATAGCAAAATAAGGCCAAGAAACATGAAAAGCTAAAGGAGCACTTCCAAGATCAAATTAGCATGTAGAAATAGATCAATGAAAAAGAAATCCAGATTGGAAAGGCCTTCATTAATTCCATGTTAGCATAGAATCTTGACTAGCAGCCAATCTTAGATAGCTATGCCTTGGCCCATCAAGCAAAATTAAAGAACAAGGACCTATAGATTGAAGATTTGAAAGAGTACATGACATTGGCTAACCTTCGTTATGCCAACTTTGCCATGTTAACAGTAGGTCGACCTAGAAATGAGCTACAACAACAAGTAGTGGCCACCTATGCACTATATGAAAAAGAGTTTGTAGATAGGAAAAGTGCTCTATAAAAAATCCACATGGCAAACTCAGAATTGGAAGCAATAAAGGGTCACTACCATGGACAAAGAGATGTGGATTTAGACCTATCCAAGAGATTAATAGATCACCATGAATTAAAAGAAAAGGCTAGGGCCTTTGAGGAGGAATAATAGAAATTAGTAGCATGGTACATGAAAAAAAATAAGATGTTTCCACAGTTACCATGTCTGTGGGATGTACTGATTCCAACACACATTGGCTCATCAATCTAGATGATACATGATCCAAGAATGAAGGAGGAGACGTTGTAGGCACTCTTGAATCACTATAAATTCTAGAAGCTTAATGACTAGGGGAAGTGGCCCATGAAAGAGCCATCACCTCTGGGAACTACATGAGTTTTGCCCAATTTTTTTTATTTTGTCATGTTGTATCCATTTTTGTAAAGCACCACTGTGGCATAAAAAAGTCAATTGATATGTCTAGTTAAGTCAATCAATAATCCCATACCTTCCTAATATTTTGTAAAAGAACTTGTTCCTCATTTTCGTTTAACTCAAGGATGAGTTTTTATTCAGTCATGGAGGTATGATGATCATGTTTTGAAGGGTTGTGATATTGAATATCTAATATCGGAACAACAATATCAGGTATTCGATATTGAGGCACAACCACCAATGTCGGGGATTTGATATTTCCTCTCCTGTGGATGCTTATAAATACCACATTTGGATGCACATTTGTAGTAGTAAGAGAAAACAAAAGATAGAAATAGATTCCTAGATTTTTGATTTCAAGCTTTGTTAGTTTCCAATGCATGGCCATAGTGTGATGTTTAGTGATCGTATGGCATCCTTATTCTAGTGCGATGTACTTGGATACATTGTATGTCTGGTAATAAAGATCGAGATTACTTCCATCATTATAGCATCCACTTAGCTTTATTATTGCTTTTAATTATTTTATTATTTACTGTTTTCCTTACTTAATGTTTCCATTTATTACTCTTTATTATTCCTATCATTAAGTAGAATGAGTACAACTAATTGCATGCACTTAAGTGTAACTACTCTGTAGCCTAGTACTATTATCATTTGGTCTTCCTAGTAATGGTATGCTTAGTAATCCTAGTGGTAGCTACATGAAGTCCAAGACATGTACAAATGATTAGTAATGGATACTCATCGCAAGTAGGCTAGTTTAGACTTTACTTTTCATTGTTAATTAGCTTAATTAATTAATATCTTTGACAAGGCATAATGATTCCCACAAAGCTACCACTAGTCCAAGTGGGAAGATAGTGAACTATGATCAAGGCATAATGATTTAGATGCACAACTAGTCCCATCCACAGAATTTAGCCGAATCATGCGTAAACGCTTTTGATTCATATGGTTGGGTGTAGGGGTACCTCAACGCTCATCACTCATACTACTTCCAATTTACTATAGCTTGATGGAATAGATCACAAAATTTGATGTAAAATTCTTTGACATCCTTGTAATCTTTCATTAGGAATTTCAACTTCAAAATGGTATCTTGTCTTTGATAAAATTTTTCAAATTTCCTTTTCAACTTATATTTTACCAGATCCCAACCTTTGATAGATTGACCATTTTGACTTTCATGATGCTGAGACTTCTTTCCCACCAAGTAGAAGTCATACCTTATAATCTAGATTTAGAAATAGGTACCCTCAAGTTATTTGATTCCTCTTCTAATTAAAAATTCTTCTCAAGTATCTTTAGTCAACATGCAAAAGCATTGGTATCATCTATACTATTAAATGTCTTCAACTCTACATACAAAAGTCTTGAAGTATTTTCAAATGCTCCTGAAAGCCTAGCCTCATCTTTTTTATTAAGCTTTCTTGAAAAAGTATTAAACACCACTGAAGCCATTAGAGTTCTCATATGAGGAATAATGATTCCCTTCCATTGGAATCCTTAGCTGATTATTTCCTACACTTCCATAGCTGGATTGACCTTCCTCTTCATCTACTCCATCTTCATATGGATGTAAGACTTCTTCATCTAAACATATAGGCTTTCCACCTCCATGTGTTGGAATATGACTTAGATTAGCTTGTATATCCACCTTCGCATTGATTTCATTCAATCAAGCAACCATCATCTAGAAGGATAACTTCATGCTCTCCATGTCATGATTTAGAGCTTGCACTTGTTTCTTCTTAGGTGCCATTTGAAATTGAAAAAATCATAAACCACTAATCCTAACAATAATAAAACTAGGCTTTGATACCAATAATTTTGGAGCAAGTTCACTTCACAATTAAATCACCTTCAACACACTAAACCTAGATATTATGTAAAGACAAAACTATTTGCTAGAAAACAAGAAAACTAGCTATATTGAATTAATTTATTATAATATTACAATAGGATTCACACAATCCACAAGCATCCAAAAACATATCACACTCAAATAATGTTGTAGAGTATGCAGCTCTACAACCATACAGTGGTTGTTCTCAAATGTAAGACACAACCAAAAAAAATCTCTCCCATAACTTAGGACTGAGATCTCAACTCAGAAGTGAGATACAAGAGAATATAACACATAGAACAACACACCACAAGTTAACCTTGGAGCTGCAATAACCAAATTTCACTCATCCAATGTGCTCACCCACTCTCTCTTATCTAGCTCTCCACTCTCAAGAGTGTTTTCCACCATTCCTTTACATACAAGCTCTACTCATTTTTCTAGATCTTCCTCAGTATAGGATACCATTCCATGTGCCAATATAGAATTTTGAAGACACTCATGATGCAATTGCAATTTTTTTCTTATAAATCATTACCTATATGAACTATCTTCATACATTGACTTTCTCATTAAATTCTACAAATCATTTCTAAATATTGAGTGTGAAGATAAACCCATTATAGAAATTGTGTTTACATTAATAATGGAATAATAATTACTTGGTAACCCACCTAGAATACAAATTACTAGCATCGATCATAGATCATACATCAAAGAATCACACTATAAGATTAAATAAAAAAAATACAAAATTTAAATAATGCTAAAGATATCATATATTTTCCACTCAAAAACAAAATTAGCATTAGATATTGATCCAAATATAAGTTAACTATAACAATATGAGGTAAAATAATCTCAATTAAGAACATATTCAAATAGTATATCATGGAGGATGCGCTATGAAATATAAATCATTATATGAAGTAGATTATAAAATAGTTAGATAACTCATTAATTATGATTGAAGTAAACTACATAATTAGCAAAACATCATCATTATGGCATGAGCCAAAACCAACAATATAATTTATTATAATATCATATATGTTAGTCTTTTTAGAGTATAAGATAATAATTTTTTATATTTGTTATATAATGGAAATTTATTTTAATAAAATATAAGAAATTTTCAAATTTATGAATAGATGTAAATTTAATTTTAAAATTTATTTGTCATTGGGACTATATTGTATTATTTTTAGTAAACTTTCCCCTACTTGTCATATATATATATATATATATATATATTCAAGGGATCTCTTGGAAATGTGTATTAGAGAATAATGAATGCAATTTGAATAAGAATTTGACTATTTTATAATCAACTCATTAATATTTTATATGTTCATCATTTCATCAACATTATTCATCATTATTTACTCAATCTTGGAAGTTGAACAATTAGTTTGGGGGATATTTACTATTTTGATTATATCTCTACCATTTTTTAACATTTTCAATGATTCTAGATTTATTAGAAAGCTATAATAGGTGTATAGATGCAGCCAAATTTTTTGTTTAAATTCTATTACAATATATTTTTGGAATTTGGAATTTTTACCAAAATGAATGATGGTAAATAATTAGCTTATTTATTCCTCATTACATAACAATTTGATGTGAAATTAGATTTATTTGAAATATAATATCTATAGAAAGTTTTAGTTAAAATTTAAGCTTTAGAAATGTAACAATTTTTAAGTTATCATCTCTCAAAATTGCATTAATAAAATTATGATAATTTTTGATAGATTGAAAAGAACATAAGATAACCATAACTTCTAGATATCTTTTATAGTAATTCATTTAAAAAAAATTATAGATAAATTCCTAAGATTTCTAAGAATATAAATTTTATTATCTGATTCATTTTGAAGTCAAGATAGCCAAATAATGCTTTTGCTACCTAAAATTCCTTCTATATAATCAATCTAGTATGATAACTACATCACGTAGTAGCTAAGCTTTCCACAAGAAAATGGTCATTACATGATCATCTAATGAGGAAGGAAGATAATTTTGAGATATCATAGCATACTTATGTAATGCATATAAGGCATGAATTAGAAAAGAGAATTTATGAAAGTAAGGCTAAACTATTCATAATTCAAGTGTGTTGAAAGCTTCTAGAGAACTACAGTACTAAATGATCATAAGACTATGTTGATAACTAGTTAGTAGCTGAATAGTAGTTTCTCAAGAAACACATGGAAGCCTAGAATAGATATTTTATATACAATCTGCTTAGGTTTTTCTCTTTCCTATTCTTAGAATTAATCTCATAGAGTTTAAAACTTTCCTATTTATAGAATTAACCTCACAAAGTTTACAGCTACCCATTTTGATGACTTTTTTATTCTTAATTGTTGCCTTGATATTTGAGCCTACAGTATGCACAAAATAAGTCTTAAGTAATGTACATGACTAAACTCCCTTTATAGTATCTTGAAATTCTTATCATGAAACCCTAGTAAGGGTGTTGTCAGATCCTTTATAAGCCAAGGCCTATCCTATACTTAGGTGGGAAGCCAAGGTCTTTCCTTTCCTAAGGTGATGGGAGAATTTTCATTTACATATTATCATAACATTTTATATTTTTTTTCTGGTTATTTGAAGCTTTGTTTATATGTTCTCATTCTTTCAATTCTTGGAAAAATATGAGATAATTCTCTATCCATCTTATATATTCGATTATTTGGAGCAGGTTCACTCCAGTATTAAAATTACCTTCCAAACACTAAATCTAGATATTATGATAAGACAAATGATATGATAGAAAATAAAAATAGCTATCTTTAATTATTGCAAAAAGATTACAGTAGGATTTAACAACACACAAAACATCCAAACACAACCTCTTTCATACTTAAATAATTCTACAGAACATGAGGTTCTATAGCCATACAATAGTTGTTCTCAATGCAAGACACAATTAAGAGAGTCTCTCACATAACATGGGATTGAGATCTTAACTCATAAGATTCAAGAGATACCAAGACAACACTCATTCAATTGACCAAGGGCTGCAAACACACATGCATTCTTCACATGTGCTTTCTTGACATCTCATGATATCTCACTCACATATCTATATAGTACAAGCATAAGAACACCAATATTTATTAGCAAAAACAAAATAAGACACCTGGGAAACCTTTCTCAAACATAAATTGAAGATCCCATGCTATTTTTATCTTTTTTCACATTTTCTTAGCTATTTCTAAAATTGGAATGGATAATTTTGGAAGTTTTCTTAGTCGTACGGGTCATCTCTAGCCTCCTCAGATTATCTTACTGAGAAACAATGCTAGCAGCTATGACATCTCATACTGGCCTGATATGTTTCCACCATGATTGTGATACCTTAGCCTCACTTGGGTTGTCTCACCTTCATTAGAGATGTCTCCCTAAAAATTCCACAAATTTGCTAGAAGTGCCTTAAATTTTCCAAAACTGCAACAAAATCTTGCTAGAAACTATCTCAAAATGTTCTAAAAAGCACCAAAAATTTCTTGAGAGTTCTCACATTCAACTGAGACATCCTAATACTTTTTGAGACATCTCACACTCCTATGAGACATCTCATTCAAGATGACTATCAAACATCCTATATGTCTCTAGAAATTTCCAAACATCTCGAGAACATCCTAGACATCACCTTTGACATCCCAAATCTTAGGTAAGATATCTCATTGGCCTCCAAGATGTCTCCATAGAGCCCAAAACCTATAAAAACACACAGAAAAAGAACAAGAGAATCAAAAGAGGTATCCCTATATCATCATGCTTCTTATTTTAGTATGTGGACCAAGACTAAAGTGATTTATGGTGGAACCTACATTTTTGTTGTATATTCATAGTTTTTATATTAAAATTCTTTTTTTTTTATTTTTTACTCTATAGAAATAAAAAATCCTTTTTTAAAAGCCTTACCATGTCAGTACTAGAATCAAATTTTGGTTTTAGAGGTAGTTTCTTTATGAGCATGTTTGCAATTGAGATTTACAACTAATCTTTGATTCTATATGAGCTTAGTAAAAATAGCTTTTATTATGTCTTGTAATCTTTAGAACTAGTTCATAGAATACAAAAAACTTTTCATGAAGCCTCATGTCAACACTAAAACTAGTTAGTAGAACTAAATATTTAGAGAGTATGTTGTCACTTGAATGTAGATCCATAACGATTATGGTGCAACTAAGATATCTCATTATTCTAAAGTATTTTTAATAGCCACATAAGTGAAAATGTCAAATAACCAAACTTTAGAATCACAAGTAAATTTTATTCAATTTATTACCACTTAAAAGAAATGCAGTGAAAAGAAAGCTATGGGATCCATTGGGTGCAACTTATGAAAAGGGATTACATTTGAAGGAAAACTTTGTTTACAATATCCACATTAGCTCAGAGATTAAGAACTAAAAAACTAGTTTTGTAAAAGCCTCACCACATTAGTGCTAGAATTAGTCATTGAGGATCAAGGACATAGAAGGAGGGTTGAATAAGTTCCTCAATTTAAGCAACCAAGGTAATGAAAAATCACACATAATTTTTACATGGTTCTCCAACTTGGGTACCTCCGCACTCAAAGGAGAGAATCCTTGTACAACTTTGGACTTTGTTCCTTAGAAAAATGTGATTTCAAGGATACGACAACCTTTACAATATTTGAGCTCTACTTGGAGTGTTTTCTCGTTGGATAAATACTGATAAGTGGCGAGGTACCCCTACACTCAACCATACGAATATGAGCATTTCACGCACAATCCAGTCAAACTCCAAGGACTAAGTGCTTATGCACCTTAATGGAACACTCAGGGTTAATCAATCATTATCTTTCCAAACTTACTTGTATTGTCATGGTTGTATGGTTAAGTAAGCTTGAGGTATATGATTTTTATAGCTTTTNTACTGAGTGTATTTAACTAAGGGGGTTGAAGGTTGAGAGAGATATTAATTAACTAGGAAAGTGTTAAACAATCATTAATTACTAATTAGCTTAATCTGTCTGTTGTAAGGTTCATCATAAAGTTCATCTTTATTGTCGTACAAAAAATTGTGCTCAAGTACAAATTGCTCAAATAAATATCCATTCACTCTATAAATCCTACTACAAGAACACAAAAATAATTCTAACTCTGGAATAACAAAACTGTAAGAGTTTGGCTAAGGGTCCAAGTCTAACTATATGGAACCAAGGGTGTTACCTCTTATTTATAAAAGATGAGGCAAGATGCAATATCGCGTGGTGGATGTGATATCATGTATGTGATATTGTGGCTCATCATACTCCCATGATTGAATGAAAACTCATCCTCGAGTTCCTTACAATATATTGGGAAGGTATGGGATTATTGACTTGAATGACAACTAATGGTGAATGGGATGACATGTGAACGGATCAACATTACAATTCATGGTAACATTAGTGTTCATGTCCACAAGAGTGAACACTATACACAATTGACATCCAGCCTTATTTGGTAGTTGAGAGAGAAGAGAGAGAGAGAGAGAGAAGGAGAAGATGTGTTGTTGCCAACACCAAGATTGCACCTTCTGTTGTCCATCCATAACTGCACCATCAATCTTGTTCCTTGCACAACCATTCCAGCACCAGTCCATCCTGAGTGTTTCCTCCAGGTCTAGTCCATTGCTGTATGATTGCCATTTGCACACACAACACAGTCACATATGAGCAAGGATAAGTAAATCACAATACAGTTGATACCTTTCCTTAATGTAAGGTCCATTGGCTGAGTTGTGATATGGCCAATACAGATTCTAGAGATATAACACTGGTGACTACCCAAGGTGTAGGGGTTAGGAAAAATTGAAAAAATTGGACCAGGGCCCCCATGACTAAGAGCGATCCTTCGGTAGCGATAGAATGGAAAAAGATAAGGAATAAGAAAGATGGAGAAAAAGAAACAATGGAAACGTTGGTAAAATGGATGTCATAGGTGGGAATGAAACAACAAAAAGTTGATTGCGAAAATGTTTAAGGGAAAGAAGTTAACTAGTGCACCAAATAGGAATGCTAGTGGATCCTCCCCAAAGCAGGCTCATGCCCTTTATGCCCTGACAAACCCACATTCAAAGAGTCCATAAGCTCTGGAAATGTCATTTGGGAGCAAGAGTTAAAGGCTTAACCCCAAGAATTCACCAAAGAGAAAATAATGCATCAACCAAAATATAGACTACTGATACAACCGGCAATGAGGTGGAGAATGGAGAAAGAATAATGGAGACAAGAGAATGGAATGGAGTTCCAAGAACAAGGTGGTGTACAACA
>MNCI01023415.1:291779-331541 GCA_015680685.1 Gnetum montanum | reverse complement strand
GAGAGATATTAATTAACTAGGAAAGCGTTAAAAAATCATTAATTACTAATTAGCTTAATCTGTCTACTACAAGGTTTATCATAAAGTTCATCTTTATTGTTGTACATAAAATTGTGCACCGCCTCTTATTTATAGAAGATGAGGCAGGACGCGATATTGCATATGTGATATCGCGTGGTGGATGTGATATCGCATATGCGATATCGCGGCTCATCAAATACTTAACATTGCAAGGTCCCAACAAGCTCAAAATGTGGTTTAAAGGATCCCACAATTGTTACAAAATGTGTGATCCACATCAAAATGTTTTATTGTTGTGAACATACTCAATCCCACAAGATCCCAGCAAGCTCACAAGATGCCTTCTAGCAAGAAGCACATCAAACTCGCAGGGTTACAAAGAAAGAAAAGAATTATGAAGAGAATGTAACTTAATTTATAAATTCATTACGATGAATTTCTCAATTCATACAAAAAATTACAAATGTTTTTGTATTATCTCTATGTTTTTGAGTTTTTTGGCATGTTTGTATGCATTTTCAGGCTATTATAATGAGTTTAATGAGTTTTGAGATCAATGGGCACTTTTTTGAATATGTCTAAATGTTTTAGACCTCATAATGAGTGTCCTAATTTTTCGCCCTACCAAAATAGACATATTCTTCCAGGATAGGATTTCTTGTCTAGAGTACAAGCATTTATTAGTACAAGCTAGATGTCTTCTGTACAAGGCTACAACTTTGGAAAGATGTCTATACGACCTACAATATGTCTCCTCTAGACCCGAGACATCTCCTATGAATGCAAGACATTTGAAAAATGTCTCCTCTATGAACTATTTAATCTCAGGTGGAACATCTCTTCTTCCTTAAATATGTCTTATCCAACCATGGGATGTTATTGTACAAATTCCAATGAACTCAAAATTTTTTGAATGTTAAGGTAGGGCATGTCCATGTGAAAAAAGGATAAATGGATCTCTTGGATATCCATTTGGGAAAAAGAGAAAGAAAACTAAGGAGTGAGTGATATTAAGTTCCATTTGAGGATCCATTATTGTAAGGCTCCATAGCCATTTTGTATGTTAGTATCTTGTATTAGATCTTGAACACTTATCTACCCTAGGCATTTTTTCCAACTTTTATATTTCTCTTTCATTTTCTAGCAAGAGTAAAGAGTTGTCTTCTTCTTATTTACAAATGTGTGTGTAAGTTTGAATGGTTTAGTTTCAATTTTGGGTTATTAAAGCTAGTTCCTCACCACCATGAAGAGTAAGAATGGAAAAATAATTCTTAGGTCATTCACTCTAAAAACTAAACAAAGGCTAGCTAAAATCTTAGAGCTTTAGAAAACAGAAGATTACTATAATGATCTAAAAAGACTACATGTTCTAAGGATTGATCTAGTGACATTTTATAAAAAATATTACTAGATAAGGATAAGAAGTCTTTAGACATCAAATTTATAGGATAATTTTTAGCTAGATCAAACAATGACTAATGAATTACTAGCTAGATTTGAGATGGAGCAATAGAAACTTGTACTAGCACTAGAGGCTTACTTAGTTTTGTTGTAGCATTTGTGTAGAAGATCATTAGATAATCTTGGTGCTAATTTAGATCTGACAGTAAAGGGATTCTCACTATACCAACAACTGTCACTATACATAAGCTTGTATCTCTATAGGATTAGAGACAACCTTTCAAATGCTAGTAAGGAGATTTTACTATATATTATTCACTTCAAATACATTTATATAGAAAATCCACCATCAATGTTTAAGGTTCTTTTTATATCAATTCAACAAATCACCATCAGAGAAACCACTCTATTTGTTAATATTTTGGATGATCACTAGCACATTCTAAAATGCTTTTGTAACAAATGTTTTAAAATAGAGTTGGAGAAGAAAAAGGCTTAGAAATGCATAAGATTTTTCACTCTAACATAAAATATATATATGTTGATTTTCTTCACCTTTTGCACATAATTTTTGAGTTCACTAATGAGGCAATCATGTATTTCTACTATAGATATATAACTACATTAGAACATAGTAGTTATCTAATAATAAAGACAATGATAGGCTATGATGACTTAAAAAATTTCAATTATAAATTTGAAAATTCTTATGTATCCTAGTCATAGATCTTAAACTTGTGTCCATTGAAAGGCATAGATGATGACTACTTCATTAATATCGTTTATCTATACCGTGATACCAATATTTTGTAGGAATTAAATGAATTTTCAAGACTTAGTATAGTGTCCATATGGGTAACAAAGGATGAAATTATAGTGTGAAGCTTGTTGAATAATATGAATATCAAAAAATTAATAGGCATCGATCCTATAAAGACTACTGAATAAATACAAGATCAAGCAACTAGAGTTCTAAGTTAAATATCCAGCAAGTTAGTTAGATGCATAAAAATTGAAGGCAACATTTGAGATGTGAATAAGTGCTAGGTAATGAACTAGTTTATGAATTGAGCTTATTAGATTTATCTTGGAACATGATTTAATATATTTAATCCTTTGTTAAGACAAAGGAATAAAAATAAAACTATGGCAGATGATGATGAGGACAACATTAAGAACTTTCTCTAGAGAGATATTTTCTTAGAAAATGGTATTCGAAATTAGGGAGTGACCATTGAGATTTGGACATAAATTATCATTCATGTTCACATGTATTAAAAAAAGGGATTAAATGTTCCCTAAGAACTTAGTTTTTTCTTTCTACAAATAGAAAATCATTGATGTACAACATTTGTATTTAATCAAATTAATGAAGATTATTAATCTAGGTACTCTTAGAGGAACTATAGAGTCTAATACTACTAAGTAAATAGTAATGGAATTAAAGTATCTAATTGATGAAAGGAGTAAAAAAATATATCATGGAAATCTTACTTAACATCTCTTTATATCATACCCATTCCTAATTATTGGTGACCACTTAGGACTCCCTTCCTACTACCAACTTTGTAGTCCATGGTCAAGCAAGTAAAATTGCTTAGACAGGGGGTTCTTTAAAACTCAAATTCTAGTGCTTATTAGTTTTTGGCAACACTAAGGCTTGGATACCTTCAAATAAGACTTATGATTGTATGAGCGAGGTATTTTCAAATTTATGCTTAATGTAAATTTTGTACTATCTCAAAGTTTTAGCGACTAATAGAAATTTTTTAGAAAGATTTAACTTTCAAAACTCTATTTTATGAGCCAAAATATTTACCAATTTTATCAAAGTTGGATAGTCTACATGGCTTTGTTCAATAGCTACTTTTACTAATCATTCTTTCACTTAACATTTGAGTGCAATTCTACAAATCTACTACCAATCTTTCCCAAAGAACAATTCCACAAGAAAACTAGAACTCAAGATTCAATGGATTTGGGACATAAAACAATGGAATTACATAAACCTCAAATATTAAAAATGAGTCATCAATAATATGAAAAAACTCTTTGAAAATATGAAACTATTTTTTTCAATCAATGATAGTAAAAACTGTTGAACCCTTAGCTATTTTAAGCAATTCAAATAATCCCAAGAAATGACTATAAAGTATGTTATGATTTTACTGCTAGCTAACCCACAATGACAGAAAGGAAAATTTAAGATAACTCAAAAATTAGAGGCAAAAGCTGAATCAAATATTTACTTTAAATGCAATTATATAAAATACAATATTTATTTATTTTTAGATGATTTCCCTCCTCATTCATTACAAAAAGGACCATGCCTTTTATAGCATCTTTAAGGAAATCTAAAAGGACCAATTTCTTTTGAATTTCTGCAACTGTTGGGATGTAAATTCCTTGACATGATTATATTCTCATTAGACTAGGCTTTTAAGATAACTTTGCTTATTTACTAATGATAATGGCTCAACCACTTCTTTTACATAAGTAGTGGATAAATCCTCTACTATTTTTTTCTTCTAACTATTTTTCATTAGTTATTACTATTGCATTGATGGCTTCAATTATGTTCCTTTCATAACCTTGCATGCTCTCTAAAGTATCAATAATATCTTTGTTGGCCTTTCTGATCCATTCAATTCAGTGCATGCTATTGTTTATTACATCATCCAGGAACTTTATCTACATTTCAGGCAATTACTCTCTTTTTTCATTGTTCCAGGTTATGAAATCATTAGTGGTTGTAACAACTTGCTCAAAAGCTTCTTTTCTACCATTCATTTCATTAATGTTGACCATGACTACCTTTTCTTGCTGTTACATGGCTACTAATTCATTTATAACAAATTTGAAGTCATCCTCCTATTTCAAATCTTCTATTTGAAATATTTGATATTTCTGGTCAAATCCCTATGCAACTCTATATTTTTCATTTTTAGAGATTCTATATTAGCCTCTTTAATTTAAGATATCTTTATTTGATCTTCATACATGTTATTCAAAACCTCAAAATCTAACTGCATGGAATGATGTAGATTCTTTAGCCTTTCAATATCCTTTTACTTCTCCTTAATAGTCTTATCGGTAATCCTTAAGCAATCAACAATAACCATAGAAAAATTCTCTGCCACTTCATGATGGGACATGGTAAATTTTTTTCCCTATTTCTGCATTCACCTTTTTGTGATGAAAGATGACTGATTCATGGACATCTATTCTTTCTGTGTGTGGTTGCTCAAGGATTAATTTTCCTTCAATAGTTTTAACTTTTATAGATTTTGATCCTCCTTTGATAATATACACTAAAGGAAAATATTAAAAATTTAAGGTCTTGGATGGTGAAGAACTAGTACCAATCTTCATAATTTCTTATGATGGGTTCTCTTTTTCTTATCAGTAGCATTTTCTTACTAGAAATAATTTCTAGGTACCTCTTTCTTTATTTTTGAACTTTGGTGAACCAAGTGAAATCTTTTGAGTCCATGGCTTCATAGGCCTATCAATTTACCATGAATAATAGTTTTCTTGCATCTTGTCCAATTGAGCTTAATTAAACTACTTGGCCAATATATGATTTTCTTTGGCAAACCACATACTAGTTAAAATCTCTGTTTCCCTACATTGTTCTTCATGCATAATTATAGAGAGATTTCTTCTAAGTTCACATGTTGTCTATTGTTTGTTCAAATTTACCAATTTTTCATTCATTAGAGAATATACAACATCATTTTCTTGATGTTCATGAGCCTTTCTAAAATACTTATCAAGACTGTAGAACCTATGTTTAGCTTTAGGAAAGACAAATTTTTCAAATTTGGCATCTATATTCATTATATGAGGGACGTTCCCAAATACCAAAAGCCAAAAACCTACCTAGCCATATATTCATGTCACAATGGACTATTCTAAATCTTATTATAAACTTCTAGAGCTACCAAATGAGAATCTATGATTCATGATACCTTTCTTGACCTTCCTTCAAATCCTTCTATAATTATTTCTATGTAATGAGAATGGAAGAAAATTCCTCTTCTACACTTGATCCTAATTTTTTTATCATGACTTATTCCATTCTTGGCACTATTCTATCAGTAAGAAATTGATACAAAAGTGGATAAAAACCATTCATAAGAAATTCAAAAGTTTGGGCATACATATAGTCTTTATGGTAGACAATAGGATAGAAATCATAACAAGGCCATCTTTTCATTACTTTTCTCTCTTTAGCATATTTGGAAAAAATTATCCAAAGTCTCTTAGGACTTCGTGTTGTAGCCAAAACATGGTCTAACAAAAAAGAGCTCATGTTAAACTTAGTGTTGTTGAACATGGTATCTATTGTACTATCCCCTAAGTTAGTAGTCATAAAGTAAACAACATGGAAAGGTGATGAAGAATCAGTTGGCTACATTGATGTAACCACGTCAATGTAGCTACTTTGATGTAGCTACCTCAATGCAACTACTTCAATGCAACCATTTCAATGTAGCTACCTCAACACAACCACTTTGACACAACGACCTCAACACAACTACTTCAATGCAACCACTTCGATGTAGCTACCTTGGCACAATTTCTTTGACATAGCTACCTCAATGTAGTCACTTTGATGCAACTACCTTGATGCAACCTCAATGATGAAACCACATTAATGTGTACCCATCAATGTGTACCTGTTGATGCATGAAATGACACATTGGCATGTACCCGTTGATGCAATGTCTATTTTTGCCTATAAATACACATGCTCCTATCATGTATTGGCATTCTTTTGTCAATAAAGTAGCTGAACTCTTGAATTTTTATTTTGTAGTCTTAGAGAACAATCAATGAGTGTCTGTAGTGTGTATCTAAGTCAATTTTTCAACATCTTATTCAAGTGGCAATGCACTTGGACACATTCCATGAATAACAATAAGATTGAGATTGATTCTTATTGATTGCAGTGATTTGACTTAGATTAGAATAATTTTTAATGTAATTTATATTCCATGTACTTAGTTAATATTTGTGTTTCCATGCATATTAATGAATTGGAAGAATGAGCACAATGATTTTTGACCGTAAACACATATTCACTTGGTAATCCCAACACCATTATTTCTTGGTTCTCCTAGTAGCGTAACACTTGGTAATCCCAATAGTGGATACATGGGTTTAGGACATGCACAACAAGCTAGGAATGGACACTCATCACTCGTAGGTTAGTTTAGACTTCACTTTCTATTGTTAATTAGTTTAAATAATTGATTTTTTATTGTTGTTAATAGTAACATAAGGTTGAAACAACATAAAGAATCATATGCCTTGATCTGGACTAAACCATACGTGACAAAGCTGCCACTAACCCAAGTGGGAAGATACCAAACAATGATCAAGACATAACAATCACAACTAGTCCCATCCATGGAATTCAACCAAATCATGCATGAACACTTGTGATTTATATGGTTGGGCATAGGGGATACTTACCACTCATCATTGGTGTCACTCCAAGGATGGTGCTAGTTATCTAGATTAGTTATATTATAAACAATCACTGTAAAAGTATTAATGATTTATCTTTTAGAAAATATTAATATTTTATTTTAAGTCACACACGTTAAAACCATGCCTTCTTCACATAGGACCAATAACACATTGTATGGTAAAAACATTCATTGGAGAATTAATAGGATCTACACCAGAGAGAATTAGAGTGAAGAACCTCAAGCAGGGATTTTATATGGTTATTTCCATCCTTACTACACACAAGGACTACATTGAATTGGTACATACAATCCTAGAGAAGATGGAGAAAGCCTTAGAACAAGGAGGTGTGCAAGGCCTAGGACCTCCTCTAAACCTAGAAAAGATGAATCAAGGGATCATGGAGGGAGATATAGAAGCCATGGCGATTTTCCCATCCTCTTCTTTCTCTTCAACTTCTAGTTTTGACAAAGATGAACATAGGT
Source organism: Gnetum montanum (assembly GCA_015680685.1). NCBI lineage: Eukaryota > Viridiplantae > Streptophyta > Gnetopsida > Gnetales > Gnetaceae > Gnetum > Gnetum montanum. The sequence continues at coordinate 324,156 of MNCI01023415.1, read as the reverse complement.
ATAGAAATAGAGCTCCACTATGGGATCAAGATAAATATAGAAATTGAACCCAAGGACAGAATCAAAGACATTAAAGTGAGCATTGGCAAGATCATCAAAATCAAACATATAGAAATATAGATTTTCACCATGACATGTTTGATGAAGATGAACCCTTATTGGCTACTAGGGACCTAACATAGGAGTCAATTCAAATACTCCAAAGGCATTAATGGAACAACTACATCAAATAACTTCATATGGACAACATTCCTAAATTTATGGGAGGCTATAATTCTTATCCAAAACATCATTTATAAGCCTTTCATGATGCCTACACCTTGCAAAACATTGAATGCAAGTGATGAAAGCTTAAGCTCTTCCCTAGAACACTAGTATACAAAGCTAAAAGTTGGTATAAATCATTGGAACTAATACCATCCACAATGCCGAAGCTCTTCAACAAAAAATACCAAACCTATGTAAGAGTGTCCAGCCTAAGAAAATAAATCCAAGGGTAGAAGCAAGAAAAACATGAATCCTTGGATGTGGTCTTGGATAGATATTATTCTCTACTACATAGATGTCTTGGCCTTAGGATTTATGCCCAAGGTTGGTTATATGAACTAAAATCCTATTAGATACAAAGGCTAATTATGTGAGTGGAAAAATAAGAAGGAGAGCTATGTAAATGAGAGAATGTCGAGAAATATAACTAGGACCCAACTATTCAAAAGAAGAGGGTCTATATCTATGATAAGGAAAAGGAGGAAACTCTTGATGAGGTGATCTCACAACAAACCTTGCCAATACAAAAGTATATCAATGAGCTTGAAGCAAGGCTAGATATGATGTGGGAGTCGATGAATGACAAAGTTGCAACTTACATAAAAACTGTAGAGAAGAAAGTAACACAAAATGAATCGAGTGATCAAAACATGAGAAGGAAAAAGAACCAAGAAATAGCTAGGAACACTTATTGGTAAAAAGAAATAATAGCTATAGAAGAAGAGGCTATAGACTCAACCATATTAGAGGATGATGGATGTGACATCTACCTATATGATCATCCAAAGGGCTATTGCCTAGTCATGTTACATCTACATGAGTATTGGGCTTTTGCATTGAATCCCAAGTTATACAAAAGAAAATGCCTAGGAAATTACCTTACTCACAAGGTAATTATAGATAGTCCTACAACCAACCATACTATCCTAGTGGGACTTCTTATTAGCCTCAAAACTACTATCAAATGTAGTGGCAAAACCCATAGTCATGGGGAAGACCATTATCAAACCAGCACTACCCTTATTGATGACCAAACCCATATGAATATTATGTTTAACAACATGTTTCTCCAACTGGTTCTACTTCCTCTACCTCAAATCACTACTACCACTCTAGCAAATATCATCAACCTACAACATCTTTTGAAGGATCACCACCTCACACCTCTCATCCTCCATCATATCCTCAATATTCTCATACTTCCTACCACCATATATCACTACCAATAACACAGAAAGGTTTGACACCACAACATCAATGAAAGAATGCCACTTGTGTTGTGAACATACACAAAAATGATAATGCTAGTAGATCTTAACCACAACCTTGGAAACATCCTTTCTTTAGGATGGTTTCCTTACACAAGCACAAAACTCGTAGACCTACTAGTGCATCGAAGCCCACACAAAGCCAATTTGGGGCAACATCCTTCCTCACAAAAATGATGTCTCCTAATCATATGCAAAAGTCAACAATCATCACCACTCCAACACAAGATATAAAGGATAAACCTATTATTGTGGAAATATAGAAACATCCATGCATCACTAATAATAATAAAGGGTGTATTTTTGAGCTATATTTTTGAAATATTAACACTAAAATATTAACACAACCCCTATAGCAACCCACCATAAAGTTTAGGAGAAAGTGTGTGAGCAAAAACCAGCCTACATAGTAGCCACTAAACTAGAAGACACCCAGTGGCTTGAAAATAAAAATATAAAACTATTTCAAAGAGGCATGAAAACAACTAATCCACTTATTAGTTCTAGACTTAAGAAAATAGACCAAACAGAGAACTTAGATGCATATATCTTACACTCTAATTATACACCAAAAAAGGATATTAAACATAGAGACCCATGAATTAAAACAAAAAATCAAAAAGAATAACAAATACATTTGGATCCTCCAAAATAGAAATACCTTCAAGTCCAAATTAGATACATCTCCAAATGATCCAAATGAGACTATAACCAATGTTAGATGTGGAACCATGTGATTAATTAAATCAATAACAATGATAGATGGAAAATTGGTGATCTATAACTAGGGGATTGTGCTATCCATCTCCCAAATGTGTGGTTAGAAGATTAGTCATGGGGGAGATGCTTTATCATGTTTCAAGAACTAATAAGTGTTTCATCTTTTTTGTTTTACAATTCTTTATCATTTTCCTATTTTTTTCAATTTTTTTTTATTCTTCATATGTTTTCCATTTCTTAATATTTTTATTTTCTTTATATTTTTCTCTTTTATTAAGTCATTTTCTTTATGTTTATGCATGTCATTTAAGTTTTCATTAATAAAATTTCCAAGTCATAATGTAGAAGTCAATGCTATGTGTTTTTGTGCTATGCTATCAAGATGATTAGGTAAGCAATTTTATAAAGTAATGAGACCACCTCATCTATCCCTCCAATTCTCTAAATAAAAGGTCTTTATCATGGAAACAATTTGGTTCTTCTTTCATGAAACTAAAATTCATCAATGATCATTATACCTTGAAGAAAGAGGGAACAACCAAGTGGGAATGGAAAAGGGTGTGACCTTAAGGGGACTTTTTGAGTTCTCTTCTTGACTTTCTTTGTGTGGTTTATGACTCCTCTTGGAATTTATCATCACTCCTTTGTCAGCCATTAAAAAGGAATCTATGCCTTTGCATGGTGTGGTTTCCATTTAAAAAATATATAAAAAAAAAGAAAAAAAACACAAAAAATAAAAAAAAGTTAAAAATAATAATAATGGGAATTTAAAGCACACACCTTAGATACAATAATGCCCTACAGGTATTGGTTATGTGGCTAGAAAGACATGCTACCCATAAGGCTTCCCTCTAACTAAGGTCCTTTCTATCTTCTTTTCTTTTCTTTCCTTTTTGGGGTGATGATTATTCATTGTGGTGTTGTGGACTCATGATCGTCAGCAAGAATAAACACATCAATTCAAGGTCATTATTAATGGTATGGAGTTGGTTTGAACTTGGATGGATAGGTATGCTGATCATTTTAATCACATTTTTCACAAGAACCTATTGTGGACATGATCAAGTACGTTACATCCCAATCTCTACAATCCCTTCTCATCCCATTATTCACCTCACTACTGCATGCAATTATGAGCCTTTTGGTTTTGTGTAGTATAGTGCAACATCCCAACCATAGTAGTTGTGTGTTATTTAAAAAAAAGGCATGGTCTACATTTAACTTCTTGGGCATCCATGGACATCTATAGAAGTGGTTAAGCAAGAGCATTATGGTAGGAGATTGCTTTCGGGAGGACCCACTTATATAACTTTTGTTGATCATGGCTTTTAACTAATCTTCACATCTTCTAGAACATTACTGACAATTTCTTTGATTTTATACATGATTTTGAGACTACTTGTCATCTATTTCATTAATTTTATCTACTTTTCTATTTCCATATCTATTAATATTTATTGGCCATCTTTTGAATCAAACCTTTAGTTTTAATTATTCAAAAACTTGTGTGCTATGGATGCCTACTTTGAAATTTTTGAAAATTTTCCAACATTCTATTTTTAAACATTGTTGTAACTAGTATTAATTGATCAAAATAATGTGAACAACTTGATGATTTTAGTTACCTCATAGCCTTGGGCATAGTACGCTATCATCACCTTGTTCTTAAACACAAACTAAGGGATCCAAAAAGGGTTAATTATTAAGGAAAAATTTACAAAAACTAATGTTGATCATTTGGTGCTTACAGGTGATGCTAAATGAAATTCCTAAGAAAGAAGATCTTTTGCTAGGCACAAAACGAAGCCAAGAGAGGGACAACAGAGGATATGGCCATGGACAAATCATAGCACATATAGAATTACAACTCAAACATCACATGTTTGCTAGATCCATGGGATAATGAGAAGAAATTTTAGTTCATCCTTCAAGAATGTTCTGCATAACCAGAGAAGCATCAACATAATAATCAAGATTGAAAGTCTACCACCACTAGCAGCTACAAGAAGAATCATCTTCAATAGATTTTTGAAGACCTCTACAAATTTTGTAATCTTCAATGTTTGTCCAACCTTTTTATCACTTTTTCATTTTGTTTACATCCACTCAAATAAATTTTTGTAATGCAACATTTAGAGTTAGTTAGTAGTTAGCATCAGTTAATAATCCCATCATTCCCAATTTTTTGTAAAGAAAGCTTGATCCTATCTTGTTAACTCGAGGATGAGTTTTTACTCAGTCATGGGGGTATGATGAAGCATCAATGTAGCCACTTCAATGTAGATGCCTTGATGTAGCTACTTCAATATAGCTAACTCAATGCAACCACTTCGATAGAGCTACCTCGTTGTAGCTATTTCGATGTAGCTGCCTTAATGCAATTGCATTGATGCAGCCACGTCAACACGTACTCATTGACGTGATCCCATTGATACATGCAATGACACATTAACATGTACTTGTTAATGCAGTGTCTATTTTTTCCTATAAATACACATGCTCCCATCATGTATTAGCATTCTTTTATAATAGAGTAGCATAACACTTGCAATTGTATTCTATAGTCTTAGAGAATAGTTAGTGAGTGCCTGTAGTGTAGATCTAAATTAGTTGTACAACATTTATTTGAGTGGCAATGTACCTGGACACATTCCATGTATGGAAATAAGATCAAGATTAATTCGTATTCATTGCAGCACTTTGACTTAGATTAGATTTACTTTTAATGTAATTTATATTCAACGTACTTAGTTAATATTTATGTTTCCATGCATATTAATGAATTGGCAAAATGAGTGTGACCAATTTCGAGCATAAAACATGTATTTGCTTGGTAATCCCAGCAACATTATTGCTTGGTTCACCCAATAGTGTAGCACTTGGTTATCCCAGTAGTGGATACGTGGGTTCAAAATGTGTACAACAAGTTGGGAATGAACACTCATTATTCATAGGCTAGTTTAGACTTTACTTTTCATTGTTAATTAGTTTAAATAATTAATTTATTTATTATCATTAGGAGTAGCATAAGGCCGAAACAACAACAAGAGTCATATGCCTCAATTTGGACTAAAATATATGTGACAAAGCTACCACTAGTCCAAGTGGGAAGACACCAAACTACAATCAAGGCATAACAATCTAGATGCCACAACTAGTCCCATCCATGGAATTTGACTAGATCATGCATGAATGCTTGTGATTCATATGGTTGGGCATAGGGGGTACCCACCACTCATTAAAAGGCTTTTTATTTTCAACAATGTCCAAGACTTTTAAATGCTAGGTAGTAATGGAAGTAATACTAGAGCCAAAATGAATATTTAAAGCAACAATAACAATGCGATGATAGAACCTAAGCTCATTGAAACTAGGGAAGCTTTTCTTATAGCTGAAAAATGTTGAAATGTTCAACCTAGCCATGTTTAAGTCTTAACCATTTCTTAATGTTAGGTTTCCTACAATTGTTGTGGCATTTTCATCATGGGCACCTTATTCCAAACAACTAGGGAAAGGGACACCATACAATTTCTAGCTTCTTTTAGGATTGAGGTTACTTACCTATTATGGCCTTGTCTTGAACTTCAAACCATTCCAATAAAACTTTATTTCAAAGAAGATTCAATTAATGACATCCCTAATTAAATTTTCCCTAAGTCTAAACCCAATTTTGTGTAAGCCTATCCACTAATAAAAATTTCTCCATTCTTGTCGCTTGCTAAAAGCTTTTATATAGAACACTTGGACATATTTATGATCTTCTTCATGGTAAAAGAGTGACTCTAGATCATCTTCTTCTGGATCCTAAAGCTTCAAATCTTCATTTGATTTGGCCCATATAAATAGCTAAAAAATAGACAAATTGAATTTTTGAAAGTATTTTGTGATGTTTGAATAGGTACATCTTAGAATAATTAGTTAGTTTCTTCTTTCATTTTGATGTATTTCTTCAACATGATGAATGTCCAGCCTTGTTAACCACTTGGATTGTGAATGAATTTCACGCTTTGCTCTCTATTCTTACCACTTTCTGCAATTCCCATCAATTTTGCTAGAAGCTCTCTCAAAAGTTATCTATGCAATATCTAATAGTACTAAGGATTATTAGTCTTTAAGAATGATTCAAAATGTAATCTATCTCAAATGGCCTTCAAATTCATTCACTTAAATCCTTCTTTCATTATACTTTGATCTTAATTCATTTGACTAGGATGTTTAACTTTGAAATCTAGCATATCTCTATTGAATAGTCATTCCTTTGCCATCTAATGTGTTGGAGAGGATTCGTTAGGCCCTTGTTAAAGTGGAATAATAACCATTTCTTTTATTTCAACCCATATCTTAGGTCAAATTCAAGTTTGAATTAGGGGTAAATTTTTCCTACTTCTAGGTCTTGCAACAAAATGTGGGAATTAAGCCTTAGTCAATTTTTGAGATGGGGCAAACATGATTTTCTCCTATTTAGGTTCTCATATGGTCAAACTAGGGAAAACATTTTGGCCAAGTTATGAAATGGGTGAGGAGCACTTTTCTTCAATTTGACTTTTGAAAGGTCCAAAATGTGAAAAGTGAATCTTGGTCAATTTTGAAGCAAAGAAAAGATGATTTTTTCTTGTTCACATTCCTCTTTGGCTGAAATGGAAAAAGTAGATTCTTGCCAAGTTATGAAATGAGCTAGGTGCACTTTTCTCCAATTTGACTTTTCCAAGGACCAAAATGAGAAAAATGGACCTCCACCAATTTAGAAGTGGAAAAAAGATGGTTTTCTCTAGTTTGGATTCCTTTATGACTAAAATGGAAAAATTAGGTCTTCGCCAAGTTATGAAATGGAGCAGGTGCACTTCTCTCTAATTTGACTTTTCCAAGGGATGAAATAAGGAAAATGAATCTTGGCCAATTTGGAAGTGAAAAAAAGATGGGTTTCTCCCATTTAGGTTCCTCTATGTCTAAAATGGAAAAAATAGGTTATACCCAAGTTATGAAATGGGCCAGATGTAGTTTGACTTTTCCAAGGGCTAAAATGGGAAAATTGAATCTTGACCAATTTGGAAGTGGGAAAAAGATGGTTTTCTCCAGTTTGGGTTCATCTATGGCCAAAATGAGGAAAATAGTTTCTAGCCAAGTTATAAAATGAACTAGGTGCACTTTTCTCTAGTTTGAATTTTCCAAGGGCCAAAATGGAAAAAATGAATCTTGGCAAATTTGGAAGTGAGGAAAATATGGTTTTCTCTAGTTTGGATTCCTCTATGACTAAAATGGGAAAAATAGGTTCTTGCCAAGTTATGAAATGAGCTAGGTGCACTTTTCTCTATTTTAACTTTTCCAATAGTCAAATATCCACTTAGCCATTTGCATTTTTTTCATAGACCTTATAGACATTACTTAATTTGAACATGCCTTTTTATTAGTTTGTTAAATCAAAAAAACCAACCTTGATGCATGACATCATTACCTATAGGATTCTAAATCATCAAATAAAAATTTAATCTCATATGTTGACTATATAAAATTTTCTAATTATAATTGAGATTCAAACCTAATATTTTAAAGCAAATTTAGAGTATGAGATAACTAATTTTTGATGCTTCATATTGGGATAGAATTAGTTCTTCCTACCTCATAAAAAAAGGTGAAGTATTATTTATATTTTGATCTTTTAATTGGCCAATATATTCATTCAACTTCTGATTTAATCTTGGCCAAGAATTTCTTTTCCTAGTTTATGAACTAAGATTATTTTGGTCTAAAAGATTTTATCTCATTGAAACTCAAACCTAAAACCTCTCTTCTAAAGTAGAACTATATCGATGCTCTCATTATAAATTGTCCATTAAAGGTTTTGTTGAAACTTAAACCTAAAACCTTTCTTCTCAAGTAGAATTTTATTGATGTTATCATTATGAATTGGCCATTAAAGCTTTTGTTTAAACTTGAACCTAGAAGCCTTTTAGCCCAAATTTTATAAACAACATTTATCTTACTTTCTTCCTCCTTGTTTTTGGCATACAACTTAACTAGCCCATAATATTGCATGCCATAACTTAATTTAATTTTTACATTAAACTTTAATTTCCTCAATTCTAATTTCTATTTCATTAATGGTCAAAATTTCTTCGACATTTTTTGCCTTCTTCTTTTTAGTAATGTAAGAACATTCCTTAAAAAAATATTTCCAAAAAATTTACATCAAAGAAGTTATCTTTCTAATCTTGGTCTAAGCTAGTATATTATATAATTTCCAAAAGATAGAAAGCCAAGTCTACCAAGATGGGGACTATGATATATATAGAGCTGGATTAGTAACTGAAAGCTTAAATCCTTTTCATGAGAAAAATCACTTCAAACTTAAGGTCTAAAGATTTAAAAACCCACATCTCCTAAATGCAAATGTAAATACAAAAAAGTTGTAAATATAAATAAACATATTTTATCTAAGGAACAAGAGGAGAAAACCTAGCAAATCTCCAAGGTGTAGTTAACAAAAATTACTACCTTTTTCAGTATCTTCCTAATTGGATCATTTTTAAACTAAAATTTTGTGTAGACACTGGGGTCTCAATTTTCAACCTCAAGTAACTTGTTTTGATTTTCTTGTCCTTTCACTAGCTCATCATTAGGCATCTTCATTTTCATGGACTCTTATTCTAATGCTATGGGGGATGATGGGGAAATATATCCTCCTTTCCCCTTAACTCATTTGGAACTAGTACCAGGCATCCTATGAGTGTTATTTGATGAATTTCCTTTAATATTCACAAATTTGAAGTGCTAATTATCTAAAAAAGTTGTATTTCGATACAAAGGTCGACCTTTTGTTAGTAGAATGCTTTGACACTTTTCATATGCATTCCATCTAGAACCAAGAATACTTTTACCCTTAGATAGTAAGAATAATTCTTGTGCTAACCAAGGTGCATAAGGATCATTTGGTCACACACCAAGCACCATCATATTATAATATGCCCTGTGCACATGCTCCACATAGTAGCCAAACAATAATGGAATAAAAGGCCTCATCTTCAAACCCTTTGTCTTTTTAGATAATGATTCCCTTCTAACTAAAAGACTATTCCACTGTGACATTTCTTTTGAACTTACATGAGTTACCTATAGCTTGTTATAGATAGAATTTAGTCATTGAGGGCCTATGTAACTATTCATTTTCCACCTCTTCTCAGATTATGCACCATTATTTAGAATTATGTACAATATTTACAATTAGAGATCATGTCTGTTACCTAATCATGACACTCTCTAGGTAGTTGCCCAAAGTAGTTCTTGAGATGAATGGCATTAAATGAAAGTTTGAGTTCTATTTCATCAAATGTGAAGAGTTTATAGGCATCATTAAATACTTCTTATTTAATAATAAATGAGGTTGATCACTTTGCTAAAAATTTATTATGATCTCCTTTATTTTTAAAATTCCATAATAGGACTAAATCACCTTTTCTAAATACTCTATTGGCAACCCATTGGTCAAAACATATTTTGATTTAAGAGGCATGTGTTGATAACTTATGTTTGGAAATTTTTTTTTATCTTAGCTTCTCTTCTTAATAATGTTGTTAGGAGACTGTGATCATTATTAGACTTAGCACTATATTTTTAAACAAAACTTGATGCAAAAACTATAATCTTATTGGTTATCTAAGAAGTTGTTCCATAGACCAAATTAAAAGATGAAATACCTATGAACTTCTTATATCTTATATGAACTGTCCATAAAGTTGATGGTAAATGTGAATGCCAATTTTCTAAATTTCCTTTCGTTGACTTTTTAATATATGAAATAAGTTTGTTATTGGTGGATTCAACAAGACCATTCCTTTTTTGATAATAATTCAAAGAGGAAAATACAAGAATTGATTTTTTTCATGCCCATTTAATAAATTATTCAAAATGAAAAGTTGGTCCATTAGCTGAAACCAATACTTCTAGAATTCCAAATTGATTCAATATATGTGTTTCTAGAAAATTAATTACATCATAAGAGAATCTTCTTCTTAAATCTTGTGCTTCTGACCATTTAGTAAAATAATTAGTAGCAGTGAGGATGAATTTATGTCCTAATTTGAAAGGTGAAACAGCCCTGATGAAGTCCAATCTCCATTGTTAAAAAGGTTTATCAACAACTACTAGCTTTCAAGAAGCATTTTCTTTCCTTAATTTAGGATCATGGAATTGGCATTTGAAACATTTTTGCATTTTATTATTAACGTCTTGATACATCTTCAACCAATATAATATGTATCTCAAAATATGCTGCATTGTAGATTTTTGGGACTCATAGAATAACCTAGAATAATTATGAAACTGATCTAATATAAGTTTGATCTTCTCATTTCTAACACATTTTAGAAGTACTTACATATAGTTCTTTATGAATAAAATTCCATCTTTAATAATAAATTTCTTAGCCTTATTAATAAAAGTTCTTCTATAACTCTTTTTTAAATTTCCTAGCAACTTTCTATAAAAAAAGAAATTAAGAATATCATCAAAATAGTTCTCTTCGATAGAACTTAATACAAATGATTTGGGATCTCTATCCATAAGCTTATCTAAACCCACTTCTTTCACTATTTTACAAGGTTCAACTAAGAATCTAAATTACTAGATTTTTGCAATTTAATTTCATCTTTTTAAGATCATTTCATTTTGAGCTAAGAACTGTATTAAAACTAGCTCTACTATCATGATATGTACCAATGCTTCTTCTAAGTAGTACTTAAAATGAATTAGTGCCTTAATCACTACATATGCCTGTTTCTTCAACTCTGTATAATTACTCTCAACACCTTTAAGTTTACATACAAACTATTCAATTAGTTCATCTTCTTGTTTATTCTTTTGAGTTAAGACAACAACAATTGAATTATTAGAAGTGAGAGAATATAACTAAAAATCCTCCTTGAGTTTTGGCTTAGTAAGGTAAGGTACTTCATTAATTTCTTCCTTGATTTTTCTTAGGGCCTTAATGGATTTTGGAGTTCTTCTAACCTTGCAATCCTTTTTTAGCATTCTTTTTAACAACCTAGTAATTTCTATGAAACCAAGAATTAACTTTTTAATAAAATTTATCTTTCCAAAGAAAGATCTAAGAGATTTCTTATTTGTTAGATGTTCAATATCCTAAATTGCTTCAATTCTTAAATTATCAATGGCTATACCTCTCTAACATATAACATGGCCAAGGAGACTTCCAAATTTTACCCCAAAAATACTTTCCTTTGGACTTAAGGATAGACCAAATTTTTGGCACCTCTCAAAGATATCTTGAAGGTGGCTTATATGATCTTCTTTCCTCGATGAATAGATAGTAATATCATCAAGATAAATAGCCATAAATTTTCCAATAAGCCCTTTCAACATGGTATCCATTGCTCATTGAAAGCTTGCCCCAACATTGGAAAGACCAAAAGACATTTTTCTATATGCAAAATTTTCCCACTTTGTTGTGCTATTTTGTATCTATCTTTTTTATGAACCATGATATGATTGTATCATAAAAATCCATCTAAAAAGGAATAGTCTTGACATCCAAAGAATTTAATTGGCATTTCATCGATCCTTGGAAGTGGATACCTATCTTTCTCTAATGCCTCATTTAGATTTCTAAAATCAACACACAATCTAGTATCTCCATTTTTTGTTCTTATAGGAACAAGATTTGCTATCCAAATAGAATATTGAACGGGATAAATAATCTTGGCCTATAACAATTTCTTAATTTTACCTTGCATAAAAAATTCAAACACTTGGTTAAATTTCCTTTGTTTTTATCATATCCCTGTATAGCCCTCTACTAAAGGAATTTTATGAGTAATTATATCAGGATTCAAGGTTCTGAGATCATCATATGACTAAGCAGAATTATCTAGGTTTTTCTTAAGTAATGAAAATAGCTTTTGTTTAAAAGCAATGCCAACCTCTCTTGGTTATATTCAATATCTTTGGATTATCCTTCGATCCTAAATTTATTGCTTCATAAACTTGATCTTTGAGATTCTGAACTTCTAATCCTTTAATCAATTTTTCATGGAATTCTTGTTCATAACTAAGGATTTCCCTTAGAATGAAATTAGACTTAAGTTGAGTTGAGGCTTCATCTACTGATAGAAGTTTGTCTTTAAATTCATCCCTATTTTTCAAGAATTTAAGGATTTGCTAATCATCTTCAAAAACTTGAAAATTTTCTATATTATCAAGGATAGATGGTTGTACTCAACTTCTATAACAACTCTTTTATATTTGACAACTTTCAAATGATCAAGTGTAGATGCTACCACAGCTAATTCATCATCTATTTAATTCTCATTTTTTGGAATATAAGTAACCTTTCATTCCTTAAACTTTTTCATGAGAGTACATGTGAATTGCTTATAAGGCGTTAAAATTGAACTTTTCACTACACAATTTCCTTTAATTTCTTCACAAATAAGTTTGGAACCACCTTTGATAGCTATTCCTTTTACATCTTCTTCCAAAGTTGTCTTAATCCCTATGCATAAAGCTTCATATTCTATCCTATTATTAGTGCAAGGAAATAATAAATGAATGGCCTTGAAAATTTTCTAAGAATTTTCTTCAACCAAAGATGCCAACTCTAACTTCTTTAGAGTTACAGGATCCATCAAATTATAATTTCCATTCTTCCTCTTCTACTCATTTTCTTTCTTAAAAATAGGAACTTCTCTTATAGAATAAACTCCAACTAAGATATCTTTAGTTTCAATTTCCTTGTTTTCGCTATCAAATGTAACATTTTTAGCATAAATATTTCACTATATATATAAATCTAATTCAGTTCTACTTTCCATGGTAACCACATGTGTGAGTAATTAGTTGCTATGTATCCTGAAAATTTTTTGCTCCAACTTTGACTCAATAGAAGACTCTATGAATCTAGAATGTCTACTATTTGGACTATTACTCTACTTTTAATATGGGGTTCTAAAGCTATTTTAAGTAAAACATTTTCAAATTGTCTTATAATTTTAACTTGACTGTTTTCTACTTGAAAAATCTCTTCTTCTTCTTCTTTTTACTGCTTTGGGATGAGACCTAACTATTTGCAGATAGATACCTTTCATTTAGTTTTATTATTATAAGAAAAGGAGGGACTTCTTTATTAGAAATGCATAGGTATTTTGACTTAGCCTTCTCCTCATTACAGACAACATTTGCCTTAGATTCCCCTAGTTTCTTCTTTCCTTTAATTATTTCTAGGATTTTCTTTTATTTACCATCCATTTACATTAATTGAAATATACTTCTATTAGCTTTGATAGATTTCAGATCCTCTATTAAGTCATATTCCTTTTGCCATAAAAGTTCTTTCTCCTATACCATTGGGTATTCAATGAACTTCCTTGAGAGTTTTCATCCTCTTTATTATCCTTCTAATTTTTCTTTTCTTTCTATTTTTATTTAGAAGCCTTTCACTTAGTAGTAGGTTTAGGAATACTATTTGGTGGTCTAGAACTAGTTATTTTTTCTTCTCCTTGGACCTTAAATTATACCCTTCATTATTATTATATTCTTCATCAGAAAATGGAATCATCTTCTGAATTTATTAATGAATAACTTTTGCTCTCAAAATATTTATGAATATAATGTATGTTTGAGAATTCATTATCGAACTCAATATCCAAGAAGTTTAAAGTTGCTATAGGTTCATCATTGTCGGAATCTATTATTTTAACCTGATGTCTATTTTTTTTCTCTCTTCTTTAATCTTCACTTTAGCTAAAGATTCTAATTTTATGACTTTATTTTAACAAATCTTTAAGCAACTTTCCTTTTTCTTTCTTTTCTTCTTAATCTTGTGGATCTATACCTAATTCTTTACTGGTTGAAGGAAGCATCACAAGTTAAGTTATATTATGCAAGGGAACTAAAAATTTTTGTTTGTCATTTAAATGTTGGATGGTTTTACTATTGGTTAGATTTAATTATTTATTCAATTAAATGGCTTTAATGAGCAAATCACTTGAATTATTTAAATTAGGAGTTCCTCTGAGCCACATCAAAATCTTTGGAATAACACTCAAATATGTCTCTTTAAGAATTGTATCTAGTGGTCTATGTTGCTATTAGAATAGACAATAGATTCTCTAGAATTTAATGTTGAACTCCCTACCTAGTTCCTTTGTATTATATTTTGTTTGAGCTAACCCATAGTATAGTTGTTATTGATCAATCTGATTACCAAAGTGATCTTCTTCATATCATCCCAACTTATTATCCTATTTTTTGGTAAGTTGGAGTACCAAGTTTGAGCCATGTCCCCTAGAATGGCTATAAACAACCTACAAGCTATGGATTGTTGAACTTATAAGGGGGGATGAATAAGTTCCTCAAATTAAAATTCTTTGAGACAAAGCACATGCCAAATTTTACATGGTTTCCTAGCTTCGATAGTCCACACTCAAATGGTAATTTGTAAGCAGACCTCTAGACTTTGTTTTTCTCAAATGTGGTTTGAAGGGTACTACACCCTGTACAAGCTCTAAGCTTCACAATGAAGTGATTTAACACTATGAATCCACTCAACCCCACAAGGTCTTGGCAAGATTAAAAATTAATTTCCAAGATCCCACAACCTTTACAACTTGAGCTCCACTCAAAGAATTATGACACTACACCAACACTCAATCCTGCAAGATCCCAACAAGCTTAATCATGGTGCATTCCTATAATAAGCACATTAACTCCACAAGGTAATAAAAGAGAACAATAATCAATAGGAAATAATGCAACTAAGTTTGTTGATCCTTGCACTTAGAGGCATAGCTTACTTTGACCAATTAAAAATAGAGAAACGATTATACAATGAGGAAAAATAATGAATACAATGATTGCTTGATGATTACACAATGATAACACAAAATATTTTCACATTTGCCAATGATAATGATGTCTTCTTATAGCCACTATGTTTCCTAAATCACCTCAAAGTTCATGCAACAACTAGATAATAGTTACTAAACATGTCTTGTTCATGATTGAGATGTGTTTCTGCATCTAGCCTTCATTCTGGAAACACATCTTCTTCTATTGAAAGATGTCTTTTTGCATCTAGCCTTGATTCTACAAAGATTTTTTCTTCTTATGAAAGATGTCTTTCTCTTTAGAAATATGTCTACTATGTTGTATAGATATCTTCTCATGTGTTGCCTTCAATTCTACCAAGAAGTCTTTTATTTCTTAGAGATGTCTTTCTTCATCTTTCTTTGCACTTTAAGTTCTTCATTACTTGTCCAAGTTCTCAAACTTCCTCATGTTTTCCTAACCTTAATGATGTCAACTTTGCTTGTAAGTCCTTTAGGTCTATAAAGCCCTTGTTCACACTCTTGTCCTACAAACACAATCAACCACACACAAACATACAAGCATCCATGTACTTCATTTTACTTAACATTTTAGTGCACCAAAAGGTCAACAATCTCCCCCTTTTTGGTGATGTTTAAAACTTAAGAAAACGGGTTAGTAGACATAAAAATATAAATATCAAAATATCCAAATGTTTCCATAATTATACTCTCCTTCTTTTTGAACAACAAAAGAAAGAAGAAAGCACATAAGTCAATCAAAAAAGAACAATATGCCAATAGTACTTAATTGTAGCCATACAATAGTCATAAAAGATATGCATTAAGCACAGTCTCTATAACAAATAAATTTTATCAACCTTTCATTAATAGAAATACAAGTACATCTAGCTTCAATGAAGTCCAAAAAACAAGAGAGGCTTAGGTACTCAAGGGAAGATATATTCATAGCATGCTAAATTAGCAAAGCAGAGAAGTCAGGTGAAAAGACACAAACTAAAAAAAAGGAATTTGTATGTTTCTTTTAATTCACTAAGATCTGTTCTTTAGAAAGAACAAGCCACAAAAAATTCAAATGTGACTAAAAAAACTTTGTAATTAATGTCTAAGAGAAAATAAACTTGAATGCCAAAGACCAAAGATAAAGCATATAGAATCAAGTAACCTATTAGCTTGAATCAAATATCTCATTAAAACTAATATCTCAAGATTCTATACACATCTCTTAGCAAAATCTTCAAAGGGCTAAAATTGTTAAATAAGATAGGAGTTGTCCCTTATCAAAAAAAAAATTTTGAGGATCAAATAATCTATCGTTTTGAATAAATAAACTCATAAGGTAAGCTAATATGTCATGATTCTATTAGTACTCAACTCTTCTAAAAGCATAATGAAGGTAATTATATGGTAAGAAAGAAAGGATACACCTATAAGCATAAAATAAATTCTCATTAAAAAGGACAAATTTCAAAATCAAAACAAAAGAATGCCCAAAAATAGCCAAATAGAATCTTAATACAATGTTCAAATAGTAACCAAAAGATAGCACAAGGTAAAATGTTTGTAAGATAACTTAACCAAGATTTAATTCTTCTTTTACCTTGGATACTCTATCATACCCTTAGATGACATGAATCCTTGCTCATTATGATATATTGTTGTGTGAGTGCTTTTTGGTAGAAGTCTCCAAAGACTTCCCCTACATTAGTTACCTCCAAGATAGATAACAAGGAACATGCTCCCCCAACACATGTGTAGCTCTTCTTGGACTTTTAAGATCATTTTTTAATTGTTGTAAATCACCAAAGCATTACAACTGTAAGTCAACATAAAGATCAAATGTGGAAACTAAGGTCTCCAATTAGTAAGATGAATAGGATATTCAAAGTTGTGTCTACTTAAAAATCATGACTTAGCACAATAATGGCTAAACTATCCCAAAGGGCATGAGCTTAGAACCAAATCATCACAAGAAGTATAAATCATGCAAGATTGAAAGCAAGACAAAAAGACCAACTAAAAATATTACAAGATAAAATCCCAAAGCAAATCAATACAAGTTCTACACTACATATTTTCATGAATTGCATCAAGCTAAAATTGAATATAAGAGATACTATAAACAATTATTTCAAAACTTTTCTGATCATGACACAAACAATTTTGGACTTCTCAAATCATTTACTTATTAACTATCATGCAAAGAGATGGAAACATCTTGACTTACCTTACTAGTAGGTGAGAAGAGAAGATTAATGGAATTTGAGATGAGGTCCCCTATCATGAAGTACCTCCTCATCCTTAGGTTCTCTTTCATTAGATCATGTATTTGATGTCTCTATTTGTTCATGGTCTTTATGAAAGAACCCTTGATCACTTATTGCATCATTTTTAATTTTCCACTTCTCTTCATTTTCAACTATTAGTGCCTACACAATTTTCTTACTAAAGCCTTTTTGACAAGACCAAGCATCATTCTTGTTTTGATCATCATGAAAATTGTTAAGGGTTTGCTTACTACCATAGTTTTTACACACAAATAAAGTATTCTCCTAATGAACAATGTTATCAAACCTAATTATTCTTGAGCTTGAATTTTCTTGTGTGACTTTTTCGAAATTCTCTGGCTATTTTCTAAGAGACTTCTCTTCTTGAACCTTTCTACAATCCTTATTTAGAGAGGTTAGTTGTTGAATCTTAGCTTTTATGTTTGAGATCTATTCAATATATCAGACATAAAAGCTAAGATTCAACAACTTATTTAGCATCTTTCTTAGACATTACAATTTTCTTTGCCTTTCTAATCACATAATATAAAAGAAAAATTTCTTCTTTAAGTTCACCATACCTTTCATCACACTTACCACCTTGGTCAACCATATTTGAAGGATTTTCATCTATAAGTGCCATGCATATGAGATGTGAATCTTTGGAAGAATTACATGCTTCTTCTTCACTTTGCTCACCATCTTTCCAACTTGTATAAAATTTGGTCTTTTTTGATTCCTCGTCATTGGATCTATTCTTTGGATGAACCCTACTATCACTAGGACATTCAGAGGTCATATGGCCTGTTCCTCCAAAAACCAAACATTCTATAGAAGAGAAAACTAAGTTAGAATTCAAAATTTTCTTACCTTTTTCTTCACCTTTGAACAAATTGGGTCTTTGTTGACATGCCCCCTTGTTTCTTATTATTAGCAATCATTGTAGCTTTTTTGAGAGAAAGGCAATCTCATCTTCACTAGCCTTATCATGCTCATTAAGCTCCTTCTCCTTAGAGGTAGTATTTAGAGGAATAGGTATTTCTTGGATGGATCCTTCACTTATGAGATTCATTTTATAGGTGATGAGAGAACTTTGAAGTTATTCAAATTTTGGAGTTAAGAAATATTTGATTTCTTCAACGGCTGTGAGCTTTGGTCTAAACTCTGGTTGAAGAGTTCTAATCATTTTAATTATGACATTACTCTTAGGCAAAACTTTATCTATACCTCTAATAGCTACAACAATATCATTCGCTCTAGAGAAGTAATCTTTTATTTTCTCACCTTCTCTTATTTCAAGTTTATCATATTCACTTTGCAAAACTAACAATTTAGATTGTTTGACAATAGAGGTTTCTTCATAAGCAGCTTCTAGATTTTTCCAAATTTCTTTATCTTTGTACTCTATTAAATTTAATTTATTCAAAGTGAACTATAAACAATTCTTTGCTTTTGAATCAAACATGAACTAATCTTTCTCCTCTTGAGGCCATTTGTTCTAAGGCTTGATGATGTCAATGGAGCTATCAATAGGTGGAGTGCAACCTTTAAGGATTTATTTCCAAACTTCAAATTCCATGGATTCAAAGACTCCTTGGATTCTAGCTTTCTAGTAGGCAAAGTTGAGTCCATCAAACATGGGTGTCTTTGTATAAGATGTCCCCTCCATTGTTCACTCTTTAAAGTTGATGATGATGAAGAATACTAGGCTCCAATATGACTTTTGGATTGTTAAACTTAGAAAGGAGGCAATGAATAAGTTCCTCAAATTAAAATTCTTTAAGACAAAGTGCACACCGAATTTAACATGGTTTCCCAACTTTGGTAGTCCACATTTAGAGGGTAGTTTGCAAGCACACCTCTAGACTTTGTTGCTCTCAAATGTGGTTTGAAGGATTACACACCCTATACAAGATCTAAGCTTCACAATAGAATGATTTGATGCTACAAATCCACTAAATCCTGCAAGGTCTTAACAAGCTTAGAAAGTAGTTTCTAGGATCCCACAACCTTTACAACTTAAGTTCTACTCCAAAGTGTTGTGGCACTACACAAACACTCAATCTCTTAGGATCTCGACAAGCTCAATCAAGGTGCCTTCCCACAAGAAGCACATCAACCCCACAAGGTAACAAAAGAGAATAACAATCATAAGGAAATAATGCAACTAAGTTTGTTGATCTTTGCACTTTAAGGGACAACTCAGTTTGACCAATTACAAATAGACAAATGATTGTACAATGAAGAATAATAATGAATACAATGATAATACAAAAGCTTTTCACATTTCCCAATGAGAATGATGTCTTCTTATAACCACTATATTTTCAAAATTACCATGGAGTTCATGCAATGGCTAGATAATAGTTACTAAAGATGTCTTCTTCATGATTAAGATGTCTTTCTACAACTAGCCTTCATTCTGTAAAGATGTCTTCTTCTAATGAAATACATCTTTCTCTTCAGAAACACATCTGTTATTTTATAGAGACGTCTTCTCCTATGCTGCCTTCACTTTTGCTAAGACATCTTCTATTTCTTGAAGATTTCTTTCTTCATCTTCCTTTGCAATTTGAATTCTTAATTCCTTGTCCAAGTCCTTGAACATCCTCATGTCTTCCTAACATTGATGAAGTTAACTTTTCCTAAAATTCCTTGAGGTTTATAAAGTCCTTATTCACACTCTTGTCCTACAAACACAATCAAGTACACAAACATACAAGCATCCTTGTGCTCCATTTTACTTAACATTTTGACATACCAAAAGGTCAACACAAGCTTGATCTTGGTGTTGGATATTTGCATGTGCTAATGCTAACTCAAATAAATGGAGGTACTTGTCAACCAAGTAAGCTTTTCTAGAGGTATAACGCTCATGTAAACATTTGTAAATTACTTTAGGGATATCATTATAGTTAGGAAACCTTAGGGATGTGGCTACTTGCCAAGGATTTATTGGTGGTGGATTTTCCAGATTAGAATTTCTTCTTATATTTCTAAAGACTGGTAAACCAAATAAAAGGGATGAACTTCTAGTCCTTTTGGTTTTAACTCCACTACTTGTACCTACTTCACAAACCTTTTATTTCTCTTCTTTTGATGAAGGATCAATCTTATAACCTGAATATTGCTTAGGATTTTTAAAGTTTCCAGATTTCTTAAGATGTTTAGTCATGAATAGAATAGAAGCTTAATTCAAACCTCCTTCTAGTGCTAAAAAGAACTATTAGCAACCATTTAGGATTCCCTTCCTACTACCAACTTCATGGTTCTTTCAAACTTGAATTCTAATGCTTGCTTGTTTTTGGCAACACTAAGGCTTGGATACTTCCAAATAAGAATCAATGGCTGTATGCATGAGGTATTTTTAAATTTATGCTTAATGTTAATTTTATACTATCTCAAAATTTTAACAATAAATAGTAATTTTTCAGAAAGATTCAACTTTTGAAACTCTATTCTATGAGAAAAAGGATTTTCCAATTTTATCAATGTTGGATATTCTACATAGCTTTGGTTACTAGCTACTTTTCCTAATCATTTTTTCACTTAACATTTGAGTGTAATTCTACAAATCCCTAGAGAACAATTTCATAAGAAAACTAGAAATAGAGTAAGATTCAATGGATTTGTGACATTAAATAGCATAATTACATAAACCTCAACTATTAAAAATGAGACATCAACAATATGAGAAAACACTTCGAAAAGATGAAGATATTTTTGTCAATCAATGATAGCAAACATTCTTGAACCCTTAAATATTTTAAGCAATTCAAACAATTTCATGAAATGACTATAAAGTATGCTATGATTTTAATGCTAAATAAACCATAGTAATAGAAAGGAAAGTTTAATATAATCTATATATTAGAGGAAAAAGCTTAATCAAATCTTTACTTCAAAATGTTATTATATAAAACCCACTATTTATCTCTTTTTAGATGATTTTCCCCCTTCCCCTTCATTACAAAAGGACCATGACTTTTAAGCCAAAACATAAAAGAATTAGTTCTAACTACAAAGAGGTTACAAAACAATCATTATAATGAACTATTGATCACTTTCTTTTTAATAGCATTTTTCATGAATTATAAAAGGGCCAATTACTTTTGAATTTCCGCAACCATTAGGATTTCTACTATAAATTCATTAACATGATTCTCTTCTCATTGGACCAAGCTTTTAAAATAACTTTTTGTGCATACTAATGATACTACCTCCGTTACTTCTTTTGCATCAATAGTGGATAAAGCCTTTACTATTCTAAATATTTACTACTAATTGTTGTGGCATTGATGACTTCAACTATGTTCCTCTCACATCCCTATATGCTCTCTAAAGTATCAATATGATCTATGTTGGTCCTTTTGATCCATTAAAATTGATGCATGTCAACATTTATTACATCATCTAGGAACTTCATCTGCATTTTAGGCAATTGCTCTAATTTTTAATTTGGCCTAGCTTATGAAATCATTATTGCCTATAATATCTTGCTCAAAAGCCTCTTTTTTGTCCTTCATTTCATTAATGTTGACATTATTACCTCTACTTGCTATTTTATAGCTATTAATTTGTTTATGATAAATTTGAAGCCATCCTCCTATTTCAAATCTTCTATTTAAAATATTTGATCTTTTTTGGCCTAATCCCTATGCAACTCTATATTTTCCATTTTAAAAGCCTCTATATTGGCCTCTTTAATTTGAGATATCATTATTTTATCTTCGTACTTATTCTTTAAAATCTCAAAATCTAACTCTATGGAATGATGCAAATTCTTTAGCCTTTGGATCTCTTCTTACTATTCCTTAATAGTATCATCGGTAGTCCTTAAGCAATCAACAATAAGTGTAGATAAATTCTCTACTAGTTCATAATGGGACATCACAATTTTTGTTCTACCTATTTCTACATCCATCTCTTTGTATTAAAAGATGACTAATTCTTGGACATCTAACCTTTTGGTATGCTATTGCTCAAGGATCAATTTCCCTTTAGTATTTTTAACTTTTATACATTTTGGCCCTCCTTTAATCATGTACCCTAAAGGAAAATATAAAAGAGTTAGGGCCTTGGGCAATGAAGAACTCGTACCAATTTTCATAATTTTCAATGATGGCTTCTCTTTTTCTATCAATAGTATTTTCTTACCAAAATGAATTTCTAGCTACTTCTTTCTTTGTTCTTGAACTTTAGTGAACCAAGTGAAAGCTTCTTAGTCCAAGGCTTCATCTAGCCTATCAATTTTCCATGAAAAATAGTTTTCTTTCATCTTGTTCAACTAAGCTTAATTAAACTACTTGGCCACTATATGAATTTTTTTTTCACAAATCATCTATTGGTTAAAACCTTTGCTTCCCTTCATTGCTCCTCAACCATAATTATAAAAAGAGTTCTTATAAGTTCACCTTATACTTGCTGATTAGCCAAATTTACCAATTCATCACTCATCAAAGAATGTATAATTTCATTTTCCTAATGTTCACGAGCCTTCCTAAAATACTTGTTATGATTTTAGAACCTATGTTTAGCTTCAAGAAAGATTGCTTTCTCAAATTTGGCCCATATATTCATTATATGAGGAGCATTCCCAAAATACCAAAAGCAAATATGCAAAGGAAAATTCTGCCCTGCCATATATTCATGTCATAAAAACCTATTTTGAATCTTCCTACCAACTTCTAGAACTATCAAATAAGGGGCTATGATTTGTGATAGCTTTCTTGGCCTTCCTTCAAATCCTCCTATAATTATTTTCTTGTAATGAACATGGAAGAAATTTTCCCCCTTATACTTGACCCTAATTTTCTGTAACGCAACCTATTCCATTATTAGCATTGTTCTATTAATAAGAAATTGATACAAAAGTGGATAAACAACATTCATAAAAAGCTCAAGAGTCTAGGCATTCGTATAGTCTTTATAGTAGACAATAGGATAGGAGCCATAACAAGGCCATCTCTACTTTAATTTTCTCTCTTCAACATATGGGAAAAATTGGCCAAAGTCTCTTAGAACTTGATTTTGTAGCCAAAACATGGTCTAACAAAAATGAGCTCATGTTAAACTTAGTGTTGTTATCCATGGTATATGCTAAAATAAATAGGTTGGAAAGGCTTGTTATTTTCAACAATGGCTAAGACTTTTGAATATTGGGCAACAATAGAAGTAATATTGGAGCCAAAATAGATATTTAAAGCAACAATAAAAATGTGAGGGTAGAACCTAAGCTCATTGAAATTGTGAAAGCTTTTCTTATAACTGAGAAATATTAAAATGTTCAGCCCAACCATGTGTAAGTCCTAACCATTTGTTAATGTGAAGTTTCTTACGATTACTATGGCATTTTCATCATGAGTATCCTATTCCAAACAATGGGGGAAAGGGACACCATACAATTCATAGCTTCTTTTAGAACCAAGGTCAATTACTTATTCTAGCCTTGTCTTGAACTTCAAACAATTCCTACTAAACTCTATTTTAGAGAAGAGCCAATTAATGACATCCCTAATTAAATTGGCCCTAAGTCTAAAGTGAATTTTGTCTAAGCATGTCCGCTGATACAAATTTCTCCATTTTTGTTCCTTGTTGAAAGCTTTTATATGCAACTCTTAGGTTTAGGCATGATCTTCATTATGGTAAAAGAGTGGCTCTAGGTCCTCTTCTTCTAGAACATGAAGCTTCAAATCTTCATTTGATTTGGCCCATCTACATAGATGAGAAATAGACAAATTAGATTTCTGCAAATATTTCATGTGTTTGAATAGGTACATCTTGGAATAATAGGTTAGTTTCTTCTTTCATTTTGATGTATTTCATCAGCATGATGAATGTCTAGCCTTGTTAACTTCTTGGATTGTGAATGAATTTTAGGCTCTGCTCTCTATTCTTACCACTTTATACAATTCCTATCAAGTTTACTAGAAGCTCTCTCAAAAGTTATTTATGAAATAGTGGTTAGTACTATGGCTCATATATCTTTAATAATTATTCAAAATGCAATATGTCTTAAATGAATTTAAGATTCATTCATTTAAATCCTTCTATCATTATCCTTTGATCTTAATTTCTTTGACGAGGTTGTTTAATTTTAAAATATAGCAGATCTCTATCGAATAATTATTTATTTGTTCATTAATGTGCTAGAGAGGATTGGTTAGGCCCTTTTTAAAGTAGAATAATGGTCATTTATTTTATTTTGATCTATATCTTAGGTTAAATTTAAGCTTGAAATAGGAATAAATTTGCCCTCCTTCTAGGTATTGCAAAAAAATAGGAAAAATAGGCCTTAGTCAATTTTTGAGATGGGGCAAGCATGATTTTTTCCAATTTAAGTTCTCACATGGTCAAAGTAGGGAAAACATTTTGGCAAGTCATGAAATGGACCAAGTGCACTTTTCTCCAATTTGACTTTTCAAACAACCAAAATTAAGAAAATGAATCTTGGCCAATTTGAAAGTGGGGAAAAGATGGTTTTCTCTAATTCCAATTCCTCTATGTCTGAAATGGGGAAAAGATGGTTTTCTCTAATTCCGATTCCTCTATGTTTGAAATGGGGAAAATATGTTCTAGTCAAGTTATGAAATGGGTCAGGTGTAGTTTTCTCCAATTTGACATTTCCAAGGGCTCAAATCAGGGAAATGAATCTTGACCAATTTGGAAGTGAGAAAAATATGGTTTTCTCTAGTTTGAGGTCCTCTATGGCCAAAATGGAAAAAATAGGTTATGGCCAAATTGTGAAATGATCTAGGTGCACATTCTTGAGTTTGACTTTTCCAAGGGCTAAAATGGGGAAAATGAATCTAGGCTAATTTGGAAATGGAAAAATGATGGTTTTCTCCAATTCAGATTTCTCTATGGCTAAAATGAGAAAAATAGGTTCTAGCCAAGTTATGAAATGAGCTAGGTGCACTTTTCTAATGTTTTACTTTTCTAGCAACCAAATGTCCACTTAGCCATTTCCATTTTTTCATAGACCTTATATCCATTACTTAATTCAAACATGCCTTTTTCTTTAGTTTATTAATCAAGAAAAACCAACCTTGACATATGACATCATTACCTATAGGATTCTAAATCATCAAATAAAATTTTAATCCTATATGTTAGTTGTATAAAATTTTTTGATTTGAAACCTAAGATTTTAAAGCCAATTTAGAGTGTGAGATAATCAATTTTTGATGCTTGATATTGGGATAGAATCAGGTCTTCCTACCTCATGAAAAAGGTGAGGTATAATTTGTATTTTGATCTTCCAATTGGCCAATATGCCCATACAGCTTCTAATTTAATCTTGGCAAAGCATTTCTTTTCCTAGTTCATGAACTAAGATTATTTTGGCTTGAAACTTTTTATCCCATTGAAACTCAAACTTGAAACCTTTCTTCTAAAGTAGAACTATATTGATGCTATCATTATAACTTGGCCATTAAAGCTTTTGCTGAAACTCAAATCTAAACCCTTTCTTCTAAAGTAGACTGTATCAATGCTATCATTATAAACTGGCCATTAAAGCTTTTGCTAAAACTCAAACCTAAAATATTTCTTCTAAAGTAGAACTGTATCAATGCTATCATCATAAACTAGTCATTAAATCTTTTGCTAAAACTCAAACCTAGAATCCTTTCAACCCAAAATTTACAAACATTTAGCTTACTTTATTCTCCCTTGTTTTTCATGTAAAACTTAACTAGCCCAAAATATTGCATGTCATGTATTGATTAAATTTTTACATTAAACATTAATTTTCTCAATTCCAATTTCTATTCCATTAATGACAAAAATATCTTCAACACTAATGAAGATAATAAATAAGTCTAGTTTGAGTACAAAGAAAAATAATTGGAAAAGAAAAGATGTTACACATACCAAGGAATCAACAAGTATGAATTTAGAAAATTCTACAAGTAGTATCAAGGAAACATAGATGATAAAATAGTTAGCTATATTTTTTATCATTCATATTCATCATATTATGATTTATGAAGTTATAGATTTAATCATAAAGTAGGAAGATGAACTAGATTAGCAAGGAGAACTAGTGAAAAAATTTAAGTTAAAAGTCAAGAAAACAAATTTAGAAAAGATATTGGATGAAGATAAATAATAGTTCTATTTATGGTTAAAATTCATAACTTAATTATATATTAGAGGTAAATAATACCTCCCATTTAGGTATAAATAATGAAAGCTATTTTAATATATGATTATTGCAAAACATAACATAAATGATCATTTACTAGGAAAATGTAGAAGAGAGTTCAACATTAACATTGCATGTTGAAGGTAAGGTTTAAAGTATAAAACCTAAATTAAAAAATAATTTTTTTACATATATGATTAATTGATCATGCATAGTTAATTGCATGTGGATTCCTTGATATGTAGGTGATGGAAATAGTGCAAGAAAAGGATCTCATTAAAGAAGTTGAAAGTAAATATCTTTAACTTTACTTCTCAAATTTTTGATCTTCTCTAGTTTCAATTGCAATTAAGGTATCATTTCTCTTGATTTGTAAAATTACAGTTATAGATATTACATTTTTCTAAAATGATTTTAACCTATTAATTGAGGTAGACATTTATTTTCATTTTGTATGCTAGCCTACATGTATGTATGTCCATTCTATAATATTGTGACATTTTTGGACTAGATGATTCTATCCATATTAATATTTTCATGAGGATTCTAAAAAACGTATAGATGCAATGATACCTAGATTTTGATTTTGTAGTGCAATTGCACAATGGTAGCTATTTTATAATTTGTAGAAGGACCGCACCATGATAACTAAACTAGAGTTCATGACATGACCACACTATGAGGAAAATCTAATAGATAAACTTCAACTTCAAGTAAACTACACTTAACTCTAAGCTTGAATTTAGAAATCCTAAGTTGAATTTGACAATCCTATGCCTATAAATAGAAGTTCAAAACACATATTCCAATCTAGTTTCTTGAAATCTTGAGCACTTTTTGAGATTTTGAAAGATTAAAAGCATGTGTAGTAAACTTCCCAATGTTACTCGCATGCTCCACAACCATTGTAGCTTTTTCAAGATCTAGTAATAGCATTGATGTAGCATACACATCAATCCTCCAAAATTAGAGTTTTTTTGGATTCATTGTTAGTCTCCAAAGTTATACTTGTTTCAACTCTAGTATCAATGATGGCATACTTTGCCAAAATAGCCCCATTTATGCCTAGAATTGATTCTAAATTGCTTCTATGAACTCTCCATCCATATCCTCATGCTCAAAAGGTTCAATTCCATTCTTCAAACCCATGTTTTTCTCATGAATTTTTTTTTTATTATTAGTTCTATCCCACTTGCATTTTTGCTTCAACACTTGTAGTTTTGCACTTTTTCAAAGGTGAACACTTATTTTGTCACATAATAAAGCATTCTATTCATTAGGAAGGAAACCTAAACCCTTCTTCCATATTGCAATGTCTCACATTTGATATTTTATGCTCTTTTACATATGTTTTATATTTAAATTTAATTCTATATCTCATAGTCTAGTCTATACTTAGTTTATGTTCAGTGTTTAATACTTAGTCATTTTCAGTAGTAAACACTTGGCTACTTTTTAGTGTTTTAACTATATATTTTTATCATTACCCTATCATTCATTAAACATGTCTAGTAGGGTTAAGTCCATACTTGATTAAAGATTTGTGTCCTACCGTGTCATTATCATTAACTAGAGTAAAAGCTACATCAAATTGAAGATTGTTTATGGTTATGTGTTATGTATTTCAATACTTAGTTCATTGGGGTGTCCTTGTGAGAGTGTAAAAAATATTATGTAAGAACAAAGTATAATAAAGAAAATATTATAATAGTGTATGATATCTCGGAAAAAAATTCTAGAAGAGGATATGCCTAATCTTGTACAAGCAATATCATATAATCCAAATTTAGCTAATAGTAATCATCTTATATCTTATTTGATACATTTCATATTTATTAACCTATATTTTGATACATAATTCCAATGATATTTGAAGTTTGATCCACTCTAGTAGTATGTAGGATCATGATCTATTTCTTTTATGTGGACTTCAAATAATGTATTAATAAGAAATTATTGTAATATAATATTTGTAAAAAATTTACATTAAATAAAATAAATAATATTTTACCACATTTTCTACTATCTTGACTTATAAAGTTCATTAAAATTGTTATATGTTTATACTAACACTTGAGTTATAATATTTGAAAAGTAGGTTATTGGATTCTAGATTTCACATAGCCATAATAACTTTAAAAGTAAGCCTTCGATAATATTTTTAAGATAAGTTGGCAAACTCTTCTTGGCTTTGACCTTGTGACACCATTCATCCATTTTTTAAAAAAGTTTTAAAATCTTACTCTTTTGGCATATTCATGTTCAACATTGAACTAGAAGAAATTATCCTCATCTTTTTTAACTAACAAGATTATGTTCCTTGAATAGAAGTTGTTCCTTTGTAATGAAAAAATCAACTTGATCAAGGCCAACCTTTAAAAGGATAATAACTATTCCTACTTGGGCTATGAAACAATGGAACCAAACAAGCATAAGATGTTGAATAGAAATGGTTATTTTGAAATTAAAAAAACAATTCCTTTGAAACAATAGAAAAGACTTGTTGAAGAGTAAGTTTTAAAATTATTATTATTATTCCTACTTGACCTATAAAATATGGAACCATATAGTTTTAGGATGTCCAATTGAAATAGTTCCTCTAAAATGAGAAAAAAAAAGTTCCTTTGAAATGAGAAAATCAACTTGTTAAAGAGAAGGCTTTAAAATAATGATTAGTATTTATACTTGTGTTAGTAAACAACAAAACTATGAAGTTTTAGGATGTCTAATTGAGATGGTTCCTCTTAAATGAGATAAACATTTTCTGTAAAACCAAAGAATTAATTATTATTGAGAAATATTTGAAAGAACAATTACTATTCTTATGTGGGCTATTAAATAATAGAACTGTGAAGGTTTATGATGTCCAATTAAAATGGTTGCTATTCCTCTAAAATGAGAGAATTAACTTACCTTAATTATTCTGACTTGGACTATGAAACAATGAAACCATACAATCTCAAGATGTCCAATTGAAATAGTATCTCTAAAATGAGAGAAAAGAATTATTCAAGAATAAGTTTTAAAAGATTAATTACTATTCCTACTTTTGCTATAAAACAGCAAAACCATAAATTTTTAGGATATCTAATTGAAATGGTTTCTCTAAAATGTGAGCAATGGTTACTTTGAAATAAGAGAATCAACTTGTTATAAAGAAAGCTTAAAGGAATGACAATTACTCTAACTTGAGCTATGAATCAATGAAACCATATAATTTCAAGAGCATTATTTAATCAAACAATGGAACCAATTCCTTTAAAATAAAATAAAAAGACTTGTTCTTAAGCATGCTTTAATCAAATAATGGAATAAAAAAGTTTTGAAATATCCAATTAAGATAGTTCCTCTGAAAAGAGAGAAATGGTTTCTTTGAAACAAGAGAATCAATTTGTTCAAGAATAATATTTAAAATGATGATAATTATTCCTACTTGAGTCATGAAACAAAATCATACATTTTTAGGATGTTTAATTAACACAGCACAATAATACAATTTTAAGATGTCCAATTGAAATAGTTCCTTTGAAATGAGAAAAAGGGTTTTTTTGAAATGAGAGAAAAGACTTGTTCAAAAGTAAGCTTTAAAAAACAATCACTATTCCTACTTGGGGTATTAAAAAAATAAAACCATAAATTTTTATGATGTCCCATTGAGATGGTTCCTATGAAATGAGAGAAACAATTCCTCTAAAACAAGAGAATCAACTTGTTAAAGAGTAAGCTTTTAAAGGATAACAATTATTCCTACTTGAGCTATAAATCAACAAAACTGCACAATTTTAAGAGCATGCTTTAATTAAACAAAGAGATCAAAAATTTTTAAAATGTTTAATTAAGAAAATTCCTATAAAAAGAGAGAAACAATTCCTTTGAAATGAAAGAACAAACATATTCAAGAAAAACCTTTAAATGAATGATAATTATTTCTACTAGGGCTAAGAAACAATGGAACCATATATTTATAGGATGTTAACTTTAAATTAGTGATAAAAATTAAAATGAACAACCAAATAATCAATTCTTAGAATGGAAAATATACAAAGAATGAACTAGGAATAAAGTCTTGTTGAATTGAAGCTATTTATTAAATTGACAAAATGTAAAGTACAATGGATTATACTTGAAGAATTACAAAAAACTTCAAACTATTCTTGCTTTGTAGCCTCCTATTCTTTTTCCATCTTTCTATTCTTTTTCTATTCTATCTTCAATCTTGTATGACTATCTCTTTTATGACTACCAATATTATAACCACAATGTCTTTGAATATAAGTAGTTCCTCAACAAATCCATAATCTCACCTTCTTAGCTCTGATAACTATAATAATCATAAACATTGATTACAAATAGAACATTTGCCTTCATTTCTTTATGAAAGTTATTAACGCTAGTTACCATGTCATTGATAAACTTCTTCATAATTTTCTTCATTGTTGTCCATTCCTACATCACTGTTGTAACATCCCCATTCCCCAATGATGTTGTTGCAAAATGAAGATGGTGCCTCTTCATAATAAATCGTTATTGTAACAAGACATGAAAAGGCATGTTCTAATTGAGACCCAAAAGGGTGCATTGTAATAATGAACGTGTCTCTTGAGGTGACCTTTGGAGGTTTGACCTATGACATTTATACCATAGCATTAGAGGTTGTGTCAACATGAAGTCGTGAAGCTAGTAAAGGTGAGTCATGAGTGTTGAGTGAAGCAAGACAGAAAGAGGATTGGCCATTCCTTTTGGCTAGTTGTAGGCCTAACCATGGTGGTAGTGCTGGAATGCCTCTAAGGGATAGATGCTGAAGAAAGAAAACCCCAAGGAACATCCTTAGAGCATGATCCAAATACTCCATTCCATATCAATAAAGCATTTTTCTTGTTTTTTCTTTCTACATTTTTCCTGTTATTTTCTTTATGCATAATGTCTAATATAACATATATTTTATTTTTGTCATGACATCCGGGAATGGGATGTCACAACTATCAAAATTTCATATAGGTTATTATTCATGTTATTACAATGCTCTAGTTCTAGTCCTATCACTCTATCATAGATCCTATCAAAATGGACCTAATTTAGATTTTTGAGGTCTTCAATTTAGGGTACTTCAAGTATGTCATGAATTTTTTTCATCTAGTAAAGCACCAAGTCATTGACTCTTGTCACTTATTGTATGAATTCATTACTTGTTTTGAGATTCTTTGAGATCTCATCCTTTTTCTAGTCTACAAAAACCTTGATTTGGATCACCTACCCCATCAGGTATGTAGGTAACTAGGATGATATAATTATGATCAAGATGATCCTACCTATACAAAGTCATTTATTTAAAACTTAGCATGCTACTTGAACCTTCTTTCTACTCCTTTCCCTTCTTGGAAATATTTTAACAAGCTAAGAATACATGAAACAAAAAATAATAAATATTCACTACAACTTACCATCAATTACTTTCTAGGGATTAAGATTACTCTTCTAAGCTTTCTATCTCATCCTCCAAGGATTGATTCCACTATGAGATCTCCATCCATCTATCCTAGGCCTTGAATTTTTTATCTTCAAAGTGCAAGTTCCTTTTAGACAATGTGGTAACCAATTATCTTAGGAATGTTATTTCCTTATTGATGAGATGCAACTTGCATGTGCCGCGATATCGCGTCTTCTCCTACGATATCGCGTACGCGATATCGTGTCCCACCGCCATATCTATAAATAAGAGGCGGCACTCCCTTCATTTCCCAATCCTGGCTAGTGTAGCGAAGCTCTGGCAGATTGATCACTCCAGAGTTAGAATTTTTCCCCATGTGCCCGCAGTAGGAGTCCTAGAGTGAACGACTCTTTATTCGAGCAGCTTGTAACCTGAACCCAAGT
>MNCI01023415.1:245532-278413 GCA_015680685.1 Gnetum montanum | reverse complement strand
TTTATAAGGCTCTATTTATTTTTCTCCATCCTAATTAATACCAAAGAACCCACACTTCATAATCTACTCTAGAGACATCTAACTAAGATACCAAATAAATCTATAGATACCAAATCATGTTATAACACATCTAAGAGATTACATAAGAATAATGAAACATGCCTTCTAGCTCTATATATCCAAAATATGTAACATCATAATCATAAATATCACATATCATGTCAAGCAGTCCTATGATCCCTACATGCACGATGTCCTAACCATAATGAATATAATAAACATAATAACATGATCTAATAAAAAACATTGATGTCATAACTATAAATTCATAACATAACAAACATATGGATCAAGGTCATACCTCTCAAGTCTTTAGTCTTCATCCCTTCCTACCAACAACAATCATTTACCTAACTCGTCTAGCAAGATTAGTGTGCATAACCATGGTAATCATATCATCATAATCACATAGTTGTAAGATATCAATAGATATGTCATAAAATATCTTAGGAATTTGTATATATAGACATGATATTTTATGACATATCTATTGATATCTTACAACTATGTGATTATGATCTTTGATCCAATCCACATCTCCTAAAAGATCTTTGATCCAATCCACATCTCTATCTCTACCTTCTAAGTAGCCTCTTGTAATCCATGTATATTCCATAGCATCTTTACATAGGTATTTTCCTACAATAAAGTTGTACCATTTTGTCTACAATTTGAACTATCCACTCTACATACATAGCAATTGCTTGCATATGTACATCTACCAACTCTCTCAGATGTTTAACATCTAATAAATATTCATTTAACATGGACACTTGGAAGATATCATGGTCATCTGCTAATTATGATGACAATCCCAATATGTAATTGATCCTAAAAATCCTCTCCAAAATCTCAAACGGTCTAATGTACCTATGTGTGAACTTCCTCTTCTAGCCAAACCGCATTAGGCCCTTCAAGAGTGATACCTAAAGAAACACACAAATACCATCCTCAAACTCTAATGGTTTCTTATACTAGTTGGCATAGGGATTTTTTGTGTCCTAATAATGATTGATAATATTTGTAATCTAATGTTTTCTTTGCTCATATTATTTTTATTTTCCATGTTTTTATAAAAGTTAGCTTTATTGTCTATGTTGTCATATAAGTTATGTAGCATGGGTCCTTATCTTCTACTCTCCATATAATGTGTCACATAATATAATTTTATATTTAAAATTTAAGAAGCAAGGATATGTCAAAGGAATGTCAAAATGTAAGTACTAGATGCCACATGTTATGCATCTCTTCCTTGGGACCACCCAAGAACCCATGAGGTCATTTCCCATGTGTTCAAATCACATGAAGTACATAGATGGCACATCCTCATGAGTTGAAATCACAATTATCCTCTTCTTGTAATTTAGTTATGATTAGGTAGGACCATGTAAATTCATATTAAAGTTAAGTATTCTCATAAGCACCTTATCACTTTTCTATTTATGTAATGTATAGGATCTCCTTAAACATGAGGTGCTTCATAGAGGCATACAAAATGATGAGCTGCGATATCACGTCTGCCCCGCGATATCATGTCCACCCTATAGCATCGTGTACTCGATATTGCGTCCCATCTTATTATCTATAAATAATAGGCAGCTTCCCTTGGTTTAGGTAGTTAGGCTTAGACCCTTATCCAAACTCTTGTAATTTTACCATCCCAGAGTCTTAAAGTGAACGGATCTTTATTTGAGCAAATTGTACCTAAGCACACATTTGTGTAAGGCAATAAAGACAAACTTTATGATAAACCTTGCAGTATATGGACTAAGCTAAATATTAATTAATTACTGTTGAATGTTTAAATGCTTTCCTAGTTAATTAATCTCTCTCAACCATTGACTCTCCTAGTTAAGTGCACTCAATACAACCACTTTGAGCATGTTTGCAGCGCTTGGTAGCCTAGTAATGATTAGTGTTTGGTAATCCCAGAAGCGTTGCACTGGTTCAAGATGTGTGCGGCAAGTGGAAATGGATACTGGTGTTAGGAAAAATTAGAACTTAGTTACTGAATAGTTAATGAAAGTTAGTCACTTAGTTCTCTTCACCTTCCCTTATTAGCATAATACATTAAAAAGATAAAAGATATAAAAATCATATACCTCAAGCTTACTTAACCATACAACCATGAAAATACAAGTAAGTTTAGGAAGACAGCGATTGATTAACTTTAAGTGTTCCACTAAGGTGCGTAAGCACTTAGTCCTTGGAGTTTAACTAGATCGTGCATGAAATGCTCATATTCGTATGGTTGAGTGTAGGGGTACCTCACCACTCATCATTGGCGTCGTTGCCAGGGACTTAGTTGTTTGTGCGCTACATAGAACATAGGAAATCATTCATATCATTGGGACACTAGAACAAACCCTTAGGGTTAATCAAGAAAAGATAAGACAATAGTAAACTACACACTGAACAAGACGAAAATGTCTTCTTCTTCGCACAAGAGCACTTCACCACCTAGGACTAACACAAGAGACAGTCGGCGGCATAACACACGTAACCAAGATCCACCAGTTCCTCAATAGTTCCGTGTGGTATATATTCATCATGATGAGTATGTATCCAACTTTAGTTTTATTCTCCATCAAGATGAACAACTGCATTGGAGAGACTTGGAAGGTAACATTGTGTTACCTCCAGACCGATCAATCCCCAACATGCTCCATCATGCTCTTTCATGAATAGGCATGTCACATTTATATGCAGAATATGTTGCATGTGATCATGACACAAGGGACTACCATCCCACAGAAGCGCAACTTCAAAGGGACTTGTAACAAGAGAGATATCATACATCCTCGAAGGATAAATGGCGCCATAACGCTCTGCATGTCTTGAGTGAAATTAAGGGTGGTGAACCTGCTTCAATAGGTTCCCCACCAAATGATGTTCCCCCTCCTAACGATGGTCAAGAGGTGGTGTATCAAAACCTCCACTCCATGGTTCACAACCCTGGTTCTGATCCCCACGAACACGAAGTGTTCAACGAGGGAACACAAACACACGATAAGGGCAGATGTTCTGATCGTGATCACGATCAGGGCCAAGACCACTGAAGAGAAGGTAGAAAACACCATCATGGCAATGGTTCTCCTTCTTCTTCACCTTCATCATCACATTCACCCTCTCCTTCAGTGTCTGGATCTAGTCATAAGGAAACTAACCATGAGGATAAAGGTAAACAGAGTGAAAAAAACCGATGAGATAGTCAAGAACGAGGACGAGGGCACTCTAAGGAATCAAGGCATGGCAGAAGGGAGAGTCTAGAATTGCGTAGACACCATAGATGCTATGAACAAGATGACCACAATGAACCCCTACTCACAACTAGAAGCATGCTAGACATAACGGAGGCCATAAGAATTCCCACAAGGCACCAAAAAGATAGTAGGATCAAGAGGTTAGACATGAATAACATCCCACAATTTGAGGGGGGATATAATGCTGATCCTCAAAATCACCTACAAGAATTCCATGATGTATGTGCCTTGCAAAATATAGAAAACGAATGGCAAAAACTGAAGTTGTTCCCAAGGACACTAGTAAAAGAAGCAGAAAGCTAGTACTGGTCCTTAGAACTGGAATCCATTCGGAGGTGGAGTACAATGTTAAAAATGTTTAATGACAAGTACCAAATGTACTCCTGAGTGTCTAACCTATGAAAGCAAATCCAAGGATGGAAGCAGGGAAATCATGAATCCTTGGATGCTACCATGGGTTGTTATTATGCACTATTACATCATTGCCTAGGCCACGGTTATTCACAGCGAGATCAACTACACCATCTCATTCATGGACTTATGCATGAAACAAGGAGAACCCTTGGAACATATGCCCAAGGGAGATTATCAGAGCTTAGGTCTCATCAAGTTCATAAATTGCTAGAGCAAGTAGCCAAGGAAGAAAGGGAGCTACGTAAGAGAGAAAGTGCAGAAGAGTACAATTGATATCCTTCCCTCCAAAAAATGGGAGTGAGATTTTGAAAGGAGGACGAAGAGTCACCACTCAAAGAGATGGTAAATAGGAAAACCTTGCTGCTCAAAAAATTAACAACAGAAGTATCGGCAAAGGTAGATCAAATGTGGGACTCCCTGGATAGTAGGTTCAAAACTATTCTTAAAATAGTAGAGGAGTCTAGGGAGCGAGGTAGTGACTATGACAAAAAGAAAAAGAGAGAAGTGGACAATGCACGTAACAAAGGTAAGGGTAAAATGGCCATCATCGAAGAGGTTGTGGATTCAGATATGGAAAATGATGATGGATGTGAGATATGCCAATACATCCATCCTAAGGGATGTTGCCCAGTGATCTCACATCTACAAGATTCTGTGGTGTATGCACTCAACCCACGACTTAACAAACGGCAAGCACCCTGACGATTACCTTATCCCCAAGGTAACCCAAGGCAGTTCCACCAACCTTCAATGTATTATCCAAGTGGAACTCCACCACAACCTTTTGAACAACACCAATAGTGGCAATACCCACAATCATGGGGAATGCCAGCACTAAGGCAACAATACCCCTATCGACAACTGGATCCATATGGCTACTATGTGCAGCAGTCAATCTCTCCACATGACTCTATTGGTCACGTGACACCACAATGTCACTACCAAGCTTAGGAGTATTATAGAAATTCTTCTTCTAGGGGAGACAATCCACAGACATACCATCCTCCAAATCCATCCGCAACTCTCATGCCAATAGCTCCACTACCACCTACTCCAGCAATGCAAGGGGAACTCCCCACTCAACTGTAGCAATGCAATGCTACAAGGGCTATGAATCTTCAATCCACTGCTAGTTCTGACAACCGTATGAAGAGAAGACCTTTCTTCAGAATGAACAGTCCAACCAAACCCTCACAACCACAAGCAGTTGAACCTCTGAACGTCTCTCCATCAAATAAGGCTTTAGAGCTCCCTTCAAACCAAAAACCAAGCTCAACACACACAGTTATGTTAACACATGTTGTTACTGACTGGATTAATGTGGGCCACCTTCCTAGGAAATTCTCTAATCCTGGAAGCCCCCTAATTTATCTCCAAGTCGCTAGAAATAAACCATGTAAAGCTCTTCTAGACTCAGGTTCTGGAGTCAACTTAATATCACAAGAGATGTACAAAGCCTGGAACCTACCTCCATTAAGGAAGAGTAATATTTTCCTAAAGCTAGCTGACCAGTCCATCACTGTCCCTTTGGGACTCGTGGAGGACATCGTTACCACTATGTGTGGGTGGTCGTATCTAGCTGATTTCCTAGTGATACAAGTGAACAATGATTAAGGGGACTTCCCAATAATAATGGGAAGAGCATGGCTAAGTACTATAGATGCATGCCTAGGGATCTGTGATCTTTTCCTAAAAATATCCAAGAAAAACACTTTTGGAAAGATCAAGAAGAAGTTACATGCATCACATACAATGACATAGGGTGTAATTATGTACAAAGATCATGGGTTATACAAAGTTTAGCATTGCCTGCATGCAATTGGTGTGCACAAGACATTAATATAAAAAAGTGCCTGTATGTAGCAGCCACATGACAAGAAGACACCTAGTGGTTGATGGCTGATCAAGAGAGCAACTCACTAATGTGCATGGAACTAACTAAGGGAATAGCTAGTGCTTATATTGAAAGCATAGATACACTAGAGAAAGTCTATTGCCAACTTCCAAGCCTTAACCTTGAACACATCAACTGGGGGAAGTTGGAAATTCTTGAAGAATTTAAATAAGAGCCCATAGATTTGAAACCATTGCCCACTAGTTTGGAATATATGACCCTCAAAAATGTAAAATCGGTAATCATCAATGCAAGACTTGTTCCTAAACAAAAATAAAGACTGCTGAAAGTGATAAACAAATGGTCAAAGGCCTTTGCCTAGTCATACCCCAAATTAACTAGAATAGATCCTAGGATATGCTAGCATAGGATTTACACTGACCCCTCCATGAAACCTCAGAAACAACTGTAGAGGCGATTGAACCCAAAATTGAAGCAAATAGTAAAGGAAGAAATAGAACAGCTTCTTAAGGCTATGTTCATATATCCCATTTCTATGGTGATCGTGCCTAAAAAGGGAGGTAAATGGAGGATGTGTATAGATTTTAGGCTGCTGAACATGACAACATTTAAGGATCACTTTCCATTGCCATTCTTTGACCAAGTCTTAGACACCATAGCAGGGCATCACTATTTTAGTTTTTTGGATGGTTATAGTGGATACAAACAAATATGGATAGCCCCAAAAGATCAAGCCAAGACAACGTTCACTAATCCTTGGGGAACATTTGCGTATAAACAAATGTCGTTTAGCTTGTGCAATGCCCCTGCCACATTCCAACACTTAGTTCTAAGCATATTCCAACAGTAGATAGGAAATGGAGTGGAAGTCTTTATGGAAAAATTCTCCACTTATGGAACAAGTTTTGACCAAGCCTTGGACCGATTAGAGCAAGTGCTAAAAAGATGCGTAGAAACCAACTTAAGGCTCAACTGGCAGAAAATCCATTTAATGGTCCAAGAAGGTGTAGTACTTGGGCATAAGGTTTCACATTCAGGAATAGAGGTAGACCCAAATAAAGTTAGGGTCATGCAGGGAGTCACCCATCAACTAGAAACTATCAAAGACATTCGGTCATTCCTTGGACACACTAGCTATTATAGGAGATTCATTGAGAACTTCTCCAAGATTTCCAAACCATTGGTAGAGCTAACAAAGAAGGATGCACCATTCAAATGGACCAGGGAATGTGAACAAGCATTCCAAGCTCTAAAACAAAATCTTGTAGAAACTCCCATTCTACAAGCCCCTGACTAGTCCAAACCATTCCATATAATGACTGACGTGTCCAATTATGCCTTAGGAGTTGTACTTACACAGTTAGATGACCAAAAACATCCTTACTACATCCACTGTGCAAGAAGGAGTATTTCCAGTGCACAACTTAACTACACAACTATAGAAAAAGAATTAATGGCTGCAGTGTTTGCATTGGATAAGTTTAGACACTATGTGCTACGTTATAAAGTGTTCATCCATATGGATCATAGTGCAATCAGGTTCCTCATGAACAAGCCAACGGTTCACCCTTGTATTATACAATGGTTGGTAATCCTACAGGAGTTTGATCTAATGATGATTGATCGAAAGGACACTAAGAACATAGTTGCAAATCATTTATCTCAATTGTGCTGGGACAACAAAGAGGATGAATATGTAATGTCTGATCATTTTCCCGATGAGGCCCTCTTTGCCGGTGTAGTGAACAACCAACCCACAAAAGCAAACTGGTATAGTAGCATTCTCACCTATCTCCTTACCCAACAAACACCACAGGAGCTGGACTTTAGGAAGAAACAACAATTTCTTCACAAAGCCAAGTACTTCATGGAGATCAATAGACAACTTTACAAAGTGTGTCTTGATGGCTTGGTTTGATGGTGCATGCCCGAGGTAGATCAACTAAGAGTTCTCCAAGATGCTCATGAGGGCCCTTGTGGGGATCACTATGCAAGGAGATGAATGGTTATTAAGATCTTGCTTGCAGGATATTACTATCCAACATTATGTCGAGATGCCCATCAATTTTTCTGAACTTGTGAGCATTGCCAATGTGATGGGGGAATGACTACTAGAATGGAGGGTCCACAAAAATGGATTCAACCTTTAGAACCCTTCGACATTTGGGGAATAGACTTTATGGGGCCCATTACACCAATGTCCAATGGAAAATCTTACATCATTGTTTCCGTAGAATATCTAATGAAATGGGCCAAAGTAGCTACTATTATAGACTGCACATCATCTACAGCTACACGATTTTTGCAACAAAAGATCATAAATAGGTTTGGTGTGCCACGTGCACTTATCTCAGATAATGGAACACACTTCACAGGCGCAACTTTTTGAAAGTTAATGCAATGCTTAGAGGTCAAACATAAATTGGCTACACCTTATCACCCCCAAGCTAATGGACAAGCTGAGGTCACTAACAAGGAGATCACTAAAATATTGACAAGGACAATTAGCAAGTGTAGGCGAGATTGAAGCACTAAACTGAATGATGCTCTTTGGGCATACCGCTTCACTTGGAAACTCCCTATAGGCTACTCTCCCGATGAGTTAATGTACAGAAAACTTCCAAAGCTTCCAATTCAAACTGAGATCTGTATGCTATCTATGGCTTGTGACCTTCATCTCGGCCTTGATCTAGCACAAAAACAAAGGTTTGCAACTTTAAACGTGCTAGAAGAAAATTGATTAGCTGCCCTATCATCTAATGAGTTGCACAACGCATACAACAAGCAACGTCATGACTTAAAAATTCGAAAGGTTAAGTATCAACTAGGAGATAAGGTTCTCTACTGAAACCCCACACATGTGCCACAACACAAAAAATTTCAAACACTGTGGAAAGGATCTTACATTATTCATACAACCTTTCCTTCTGGGCCATGACCATATACAAATTGGAGAGCCCTGATAAGAGATTACTAGTCAATGTGCAATAGACCAAACCCTTCCGTGAACTTAGAATGGCCAATGCCCATAATACCTCTGAGAGGGGACATCCTCATTCTTGACTGTCTCATCAATGACTTTCATGTCATTTTCCCGTATCCCCACGATTGGTTTCCCTATGATTGCATCCAAACACTAAAGGAGAGGGTGAAGATAATGATGAAGGTGAAGAAGAAGGAGAACCACCACCATGACGGTGTGTTCTACCTTCTCTTCGGTGGTCTTGGCCTTGATCATTATCATGATCAGAATGTCTATCCTTATTGTGTATTTGTGTTCCTTCATTGAACACTTCATATTTGTGGGTATCAGAACCAGGGTTGTGAATAGTGGAGTGGAGGTTCTGATACACTACCTCTTGACCAATGTCAGGAGGAGGAACATCATTTTGTGGGGAACCTATTGAAGTAGGTTCACCATCCTCAATTTCTCTTAAAACATGTAGAGCTTCATGGGGCCATTTACCCTTCAAAGATGTATGGTATCTCTCTTGTCGTAAGTCCCTTTGATGTTGCACTTCTATGGGATGATAGTTCCTTAAGTCATGATTGCATGCAACGTATTCTGCATATAAAAGTTGCATGCCTATTCGTGTGAGAGCATGAAGGAACATGTTGGGAACTGATTGGTCTGGAGGCAACACTATGTCACCCTCCAAGTCTCTCTAACATAGTTTTTTGTCTTGGTGGAGAATAAAGGTGAAATTGGGTACATACTCATCAGGATGAGTATATACCACATGAAACTGTTGAGGAACTGGTGGATCTTGGTTATGTGTATTATGCCACCAATTGCCTCTTTTGTTAGTCCTAGGCAATGAAGTTCTCTTATGTGAAGAAGAACACGTCTTGTTTTGTTCAATGTAAAATGTACCATTGTCTTGTCTTTCTTTGATTAACCCTAAGGGTTAGTTCTAACATTACAATGATATGAATGATTTCCTATGTTCTACGCAGTGCACAAATAACTAAGTCCTTGGCAACAGTGCCAATGATGAGTGGCGAGGTACCCCTACACTCAACCATATGAATACGAGTGTTTCACGCACAATCTAGTCAAACTCCAAGGATCAAGTGCTTACATGCCTTAATAAAACACTTAGGGTTAATCAATCATTGTCTTCCCAAATTTGCTTGTATTGTCACGGTTGTATGGTTAAGTAAGCTTGAGGTATATGATTTTTTATAGCTTTCATATTTTTTATGTCTTCTACTAATAAAGGAGAGGGAAAGAGAACTATGTGGCTAACTTATATTAACTATTCATTAACTAGTTTCTAAATGTTCCTAACACTAGTATCTGTTCCCACTTACCATACACATCCTGAACTAGTGCAATGCTACTGGGATTACTAAATGCTAATTGTTACTGGGTTACCAAGCGCTACACGCATGCTCAAAGCAGTCATACTGAGTGTATTTAACTAAGGGGTTTGAAGGTTGAGAGAAATATTAATTAACTAGGAAATAATTAAATAATAATTAATTACTAATTAGATTAATCTATATGCTACAAGGTTTATCATAAAGTTCGTCTTTATTTCCATACACAAAATTTTTCTCAGGTACAAATTGCTCAAATAAAGATCCGTTCACTCTATGACTCCTACTACGAGCACACAGAAATAATTCTAACTCTGGAATGACTAAACTGCAAGAATCTGGCTAATTCTAACTAACTTGAACCAACAACACTGCCTCTTATTTATAGAAGATGAGGCAGGACGCGATATCACGGTTCATCACCAGCAAAGAGGAGTTCATCTAGGAATTAATCAAAGACTCCTCCTC
Organism: Gnetum montanum; assembly: GCA_015680685.1. NCBI lineage: Eukaryota > Viridiplantae > Streptophyta > Gnetopsida > Gnetales > Gnetaceae > Gnetum > Gnetum montanum. The sequence goes on along the minus strand of MNCI01023415.1, from coordinate 268,030 downwards.
TTTATCATCCCATCATAACTGAGAGAAATGATCAACGATCATATATTTAGTCCCTTTTCAATCTATCATTGTGAGATCAAATTCCTATAAGATCACAACCCACCGTATGACATAGGGGCTTACCATTGGCCTATTTATTAGGAAGTGAAAGGCACTATGATAGTGCCTAAACATTTCCAAAGCATACACCACTACCATCAGTTCTTTCTCTATGGTGGTGTAATTGAGCTGCATACCCACAATGCTTTTGCTTATGTAGTGGATATAATATGGACATTTTTTATCATCCAATTACATAAGCATATCTCCCAAGGCATAATTAGATGCATCCATCATTATATGGAATGGTTTGGACCCATCTAATGCTCATAGAATTGGAGTTTTTGTGAGTTTTTCCTTTAACTATTGAAATGCACATTCACACTCCTTCATCCAAACAAATAGAGCATCCTTCTTTGTCAGTTCGACTAATAATTTTGCAATCTTAGAGAAATTCTCTATAAATCACCAATAATAACTAGTGTATCCAAGGATTGACCAAACATATTTTACAGTTTCTAGTTTATGAATGATTCCTTGGATGACCCTTATCCTTTCGAGATGGACCTTGATCCCTTTCTATGAAATTCTATGCCCCAATACAATGCCTTCTTGGACCAAGAGATGGCTCTTTTGCCAATTGAGCCATAGGTTTGTTTCCATATAGATTTTGAGTACTTGCTTAAGGTGGTCCAAGGCTTGCTCAAATGTAGCACCGTAAGTGGAGAATTCATCCATAAAGACTTTCACTTTGCAATTGATTTGCTATTGAAAGATGCTTAAGACCAAGTGTTGGAAAGTGGTAAGAGTATTTCATAGACCAAAAGGCATCTTGCGATATGCAAACATTTCCCAGGGATTCATGAATGTTGTTTTGGCATAGTCTTTTGGTGTAATCTAGATTTGGATATAGCCATTATAACTATCTAAAAAATTGTAATAGCAATGCCCAAATATAGTGCCCAACACCTGATCAATGAATGGCGACAAAAAATGATCTTTGAATATTGCCATGTTTAATAGACTGAAGTTCATACAAAGCCACCATTTTCCACCTTTCTTTGGCACTATCATGAGTGGGTTGACCCACTCACTATTCACAATGGAATAGATGAACCCTTCATTGAGGAGTTGCTCAATCTCCTCTTTGATAATCTACTTCAATTTTGGGTTCAACTGCCATTGTAGTTGCCTCCTTCGCTTTATGATTGAATCAATATAAATGTGGTCCTAGCATATTCATGGATCAATTCCAATGAGTTTAGGATATGACTAGGCAAAGGCTATTGGCCATATGTTAACCACCTTCAATAGTTTTTCTTTTTTCTTGGGAGCAAGTTTAGCATTAAGTATGACTAGCTTGCCATTTTTCAAGAACACATATTCCAGGTTGATAAGTAGAGTTTTTAGCTCTAGGGGATCTTTTTTGAAATTCTCAAGGATCTTCAACTCTTCCTATTTAGTATCATCATTTTCATCATCAGAGAGTTGGTGATGAACTTACTCTAGTTCATCCATGCTTATGACATAAGCACATGTTAGGCTCTTAGTAGGTTCCATGCACATTGTGTTACTTTCAAAATCAATGATCAGCTACTGGGTGCCCTTTTGTTATGTGGCTACTACATATAGACACCTTTGAATATTTGCTTCATGTGCACACTTCCTGCATGTAGAAATAGATGCTGGTTTCATGGACCAGAGTTTTTGCATGTAATTGCACCCTATATTGTTGTATGAAATGCATGGAACTTGCTTCTTCTTGATATTTCCAAATGCATTTTCCTCACATATTTCCATGGAAAGACCTCTAATTCCCATTCTTGCATCAACAGTGCTTAGCCATTTCCTTCCCATAATGATTGGGAAGTCCCCCTTACAGTTCTCAACCTTGATTACTAGGAAATCAATAAGATAATACCACCCATAAATAGTGGTCGTAATGTCTTCTACTAGTCTCAATAGAATAGTAATAAAATGGTCTACCAATTCCAATCAAATATTGCTCTTCTTAAGAGATGGTAGGTTCCAAGAAATATACATCTCATGAGAAATTAGGTTAACACTGAAACTTGAATCAAAAAGAGCTTTAAATGGTTCATTCCCAGTAATCTATAAATAGATAAGAGGACTCCCAAGATTAGCTAATTTCTTGGGAAGAATTCCAACCAAGATCCAATTAGGTATAGGATGAGTGAGTGTAACAGTATATATTTTGGATAGCATTTGGTTTGAAGGGTTCTTGATGGAATGGTTTGCAGAGGATGAAAAAGGAGTAGTTGGTGATGAACTTGCTTTAGTTCATCCATGCTTATGACATAAGCACATGTTAGGCTCTCAGTAGGTTCCATGCACATTGTGTTGCTTTCAAAATCAATGGTCAGCCACTAGGTGCCCTCTTGTTATGTGGCTACTACATATAGACACCTTTGAATATTTGCTTCATGTGCATACTTCCTACATGTGGAAATAGATGCTTTTTTCATGGACCAGAGTTTTTGCATGCAGTTACACCCTATATCATTGTATGCAATGCATGGAACTCACTTCTTCTTGATATTTCCAAATGCATTTTCCTTAGATATTTCCATGGAAAGATCTCTGATGCCCATTCTTGCATTAACAGTGCTTAGCCATGTCCTTCCCATAATGATTAAGAAGTCCCCCTTACAGTTCTCAACCTTGATTACTAGGAAATCAGCAAGATAAGACCACCCATAGATAGTGGTTACATTGTCTTCTACTAGTCTCAACGAAATAGTAATAAACTGGTCTACCAGTTCCAATCAAATATTTCTCTTCTTGAGAGGTGGTAGGTTCTAAATAGTATAAAACTCATGAGAAATTAGATTAACACTGAAACTTCAATTAAAAAGAGCTTTAAATGGTTCATTCCTAGTAATTTGTAAATAGATCAGAGGACTCCCAATATTAGCTAATTTCCTAGAAAGGTTGCTAGCCAGGATCCAATTAGATATAACATGAGTGAGCATAATAGTATGGATTTTGGACAACATTTGGTTTGAAGAGTTCCTGATGGAATGATTTATAGAGGATGAGAAAGAAGTAGGATGACCATATTCCTGAGTCTATGAGGCCTTAGTAGGGTTGTTGCATTGAAAAAATTCTCTTTTACAAGCATGAGGTTTTGAACCACTCAATTGATTATCCAATTTTAGATTAACAACCCTAGTAGCATTGTGTTGTTATAGCTGGGTTGGAAGTTCATCCTACATGGATGAGCAAGTAGTAGCTACATTGAGGATGGAGGAACAGATGCAAGAATAGGAGAAGGATAAGGATGGAATGTGTTGTCCCTCCTGGAATGTTGAGAATGAGTTCTATAGTATTCAAAAGAATAGTAGTGATGTTGGAAAGGAGAAACATGACTAGAAGAGTCACATGAAGATAAGGGTTACTGAACGTAATATCCATATGGATTTGGTTGTCTATAAGGGTACTGCTACCTTGGTGGTGGTAGTGCCCATGACTCTTGTTGTTGCCACTATTAATACTACTTGTATGGTTGTGGTGGAGTTCCACTTGGATAATATTATTATTGTTGATGAAACTAATTAGGATTTCCTTGAGGATAAGGCAATCTTTTAGGTGTTTATCTTTTTGCTAGTTATGGATTCAAAGCATACACCCCAGACTCTTGTAAGTGTGACATGATGGGGCCACATCCCTTAGGATGTTCATATTGGTAGATGTCACATCCACCATCATTATCTATTTTAGTTTCTACAACTTCCTCTATTACAACAATCTTTCCCTTACTCCTTTAATTGGCACATTCAACTTCTTTCACCTCCTATGTTTACAATCACTACTCTTTTCTTTAGACACCTTAGCAATTTTTAGAATAGCTTGAAATTTGTTGTTCATCAATTGGTGATTCCTCCTCACTGTCACAAAATTTGACCTTCCTCTTGTGAATAGAAGGATCTCGGTTGTATTCTTCTATACTTTCTCATTTTCTCAACACTCCTTCTTTTGCTACCTAATTGATCAACCTTTGAATCTAATGGGCTTTTAATTCTAACAATCATCCTTGGGCATAGATCCCAAGAGTTCTTCTCATTTTAAAGTGAAGTCCATCTATGATGTGGAAAAGTTATTCCTATTGAGAGTAACCATGGCCAAGGCATCAGCATAATAAGGAATAATATCTATCCATGCTAGCATCCAAAGACTCATATGTTTCTTACTTCTAACCTTGGATCTGCCTTCTTAGATTAGACACTCAAGAGTATGTTTGGTACTTATTTTTGAATAGTTTGAGAATCATAATTTATCTACAAATTAATTCTAGCTCTAAGGACTAGTACCAACTTAAGGCATCTTTGATGAGTGTCCTGGGAAACAACTTAAGCTTTTTCCAATTTTTTTCTATGTTTTGTAAGGCACAAGCATCATGAAAATCCTAAAGATGATTTTGTGGATTAGAATTATATCTTCCCTTGAACTTGGGAATGTTGTTCATATTCAATCCCTTGATCATGCTATCTTTCACATGCCTTGTTGGAAATCTCATTGCCTCTATGATGTTTAGCATACTTTGAGTGGTGAGTAAAGGCTCATCATATCTATGACTCTGGTGCCTACGATGCCCTTTTCTACCCCTTCTCCATGGTGATGAGCCTCTCTTGAATGCCCATCCCTTGAATCTCAACTTGCTCAATGATCCCTACAATCATCTTAGTATTGTTGGTCACCTCCATCACAATCATGTTGCCTGAAATTATATTCAAAGCCAAAAGAGGAAGAATAGAACAATGATGGTGAAGAGGAAGGAGGACTAGTATCATCATGGTTCCTTCCACCCCCTCTTCAGTGGTCACAGCCATGATCATGATCATGTTGCTTACCCGCATCCCTACCATGACTCTCCTCTTCAAATTCCCCTTTGTCATGGGATTCATTCTTGCCAAAACTAGGATTATGCATCATGGATTGCAAGTTCTAGTTTTGACCTCCTTCACCAAACTGAAAGAGAGGAGTCTCTCTATATGAAAAACCCCTAAAGAAGGGTTCACAATCATTCTTTTGGTATATTAGAAATGGGAAATCACTAGACTACTTTCCCTTCATAGACTCGTAGCGCTACTCTAGCCCTCAATCCCTTAGAAATTGTACATCGGTGGGGTGAAAATCCCTAACATTACTATCCTACACAACATATTCAGAATAAAGCACTTGGGTGCCCAACTGCATAACAGTTTGGTAGAGCATCGTAGAAATGGATCAATTGAGTGTCCCTCCATGTTGGACCACTGTAGTTGTTCATCCTAGTGTAGGACAAAGGTTTAATTGGGTACATACTCACTAGGATAAGCGTATATCACTTTGTATTACTAGGCACTTGTAGATTTACTCTATCAGAATTGGGCAAAGAATCACTCCTGTGAGAAGAAGACATCTTGTATTAGAAGGCAAGAAATGCAGTGTACTTTCTTATAATTATTGTAGTTATTTTAATGTATGATATGACTTTACAAAAAATCTCTTTTTACACTAGGGGAGCATACTATTTATAAAATTTATTGTGGAGCTACATCGATGAGGCCTCAAAAACACAACCCCATCAATGGGGCAAAATCATGTTGATGGGGCAATGTTGACAGGGGCTTATCAATGTAATCCTTTAATGCTTCATCAATAGTTGACTCAAGAAGATAAATCCTCTACATCAACTCAAAAGAATTCACTTATCTCCAAATTCATTTTGGTTTATAACTTTTTTTATGTTAGTTTTCATGCTTAACCAAGATTTGATTAGCCTTCCTTTGATCAATTTGAATGATGAATTGAACTGGGAATTGGAAATTCTTATTGTTTAGAATACCCATTAGCCTTGTTTAGCTAGGATCTATGCAAATTGTGTGAATCCTATTTTGGGTTTTCATATCTCTTTTTGGATCTAATTGGATACTCCAATTTTGGTTATGGGTATCTTAATCCTTTTGCAATTTCTTGTGGGCATTTATGTAATTTATTATTTACATCAATTTAATCATGTTACCTAAGAAGAAATCAATCTAGGGCTTAGCCAAGAACATGGAATACTTAAGGTATGCACTCAAGTTTCTTGTGGACATAATGGAAAATATTGAAGAAAAGAAAGATCAGTCTCCAACACCATGGGTATCTAGGCAAGATCTTAACTTGGAATTTTCTTCACTAGGGCTTCTTCAACAAGGTAATCATCCATGCTAAATCTTAAATATGTGTTTCCTTTTACAGATGAAAAAATTGGAGAATATAAGAAATATTATGGAAACCCTCATTTTATAATTTTTGGAACAAGATCCAATAGGTCTATATTTTCAGGAGGAAGGAATAATGGATCTACTTTTAGGTCTCAAAGGAACACTAAGAAGGAAATGAAGATCACTCTTGAAAAGGCTTTTAGGCATGCCTCTAGAATGCTTCCAATTGAAGTGAATACTTTCAATGGGATGGAGGACATTGAATCTTTTCTTTCTTGGCTAAAGATCTTAAACAAGTACTTTGAACTTAGAGATGTAGAAGACCATCAAAAAGTATCATATGCTAAGACTAAGCTTGAACATATGACACATATTCAGTGGAAGAAAGAAAACCATGTTTTCCTTGTAAGTAATGGAACTCCTATCAAAGATTAATCTCTAATACAAATCATGCTTAAACAAAAATTTGAGAAGGTGCATCATAGACAATGGGTAATTCAAAAATTAAAATATCTCAATCAAGGTAATAAGAGAGTTAAAGACTTCTACATGAATTTTTGCAAATCCTTCAGGCAAGAAAAAGTTCATTAAGATAAGTATGAGTAAGCATTTAATTTTTAAGGAGCATTAAAGAGGAAATACCAACAACTCCAAGAATTCATCTTTATGCTGAAACATAGAAGTGCAAAAAGTAATATAGCGGTAGATGCTCTTTCTAGAATTCATATTGTGAATTATTCATATGCTCAAGTAGAATGACTTGAGACCTTGACTTCTTTGTACTCTCATGAAGTTGCTTTTGTAGAGGTTTGGAAAGACCTTACTGCTCCATTGCATGATAGTGTGGATAAGTGAAGGCAGTATCATCTAAAGTAGGGAATTTTCCNCTCCATTGCATGATAGTGTGGATAAGTGAAGGCAGTATCATCTAAAGTAGGGAATTTTCCTTAAGAATGGTAAGGTATGTATGCCAAAGTGTAATTTTAGGTTAATAATTTTGGATGAAAAGCATAATTATAATATGAATGGATACATGGGTAAGACAAAGATCTATGAGGTTATGAGGAAGAGCCATTATTAAATAGGTAAGAGAAATGAGATAAATAAATTTGTTAAAGAGTGTTTTGTTTACCAAAAATACAAGGTAGGTAAGGATATTGCTAAACATTATTTACCTTGGCTAACTCCTAGTGCTCCATGACAACGTGTATCATGTTCCCATTCCTAAATGGTGTTGCTACATAATGAAGATGGTGCCTCTTCATAATAATTATTGTTATTATTGTAATAAGACCCAAGATGGGTAAGTGGTAATTAAGACCTGAAATGGTACATTGTAATAGTAGGCACACTTTTAGATGTGACCTTTGAGGGTTTAACCTAAGGAATTTATACCTAAGCATTTGAGGTCATATCAGCATGGAGTTATGAAGCCACAAAAGGCAAGTAATAGGTGTTAAGTGAAGTGCTATAGGAAGAGTACTAGCTATCCACTCTGGCCAATTGTAGGCCTAATAGTGATGGTTGTGCTAGATAGCCTCTATGGGATAGGTTCCAAAGGAAGATAATACCAAGGAACACCCAAAGCATGATCCAAATATACTATTTTACATTAATAAAGCATTCTTTTCATTTTTTTCTTTGCATTTTCCTTGTTATTTTTTGTACGTGCAATGTTCAATGTTATACATAGTTGATGTTTGTCATGTTATCTTCTTGCACATAATGTCTAATATAACATATATTTAACATTTTCCATAACATCTAGGAATGGGATGTTACATTTGGTATTAGAACAAGCCACAACCCAAGCAAAATATATAATTAAGAGGTGACTACAATCCAATGATGAACTAAAGAGCCATGACCCAGGGAGAGTCATGGATCATCATAGATGCATCCCAAATCCAAAATGATCCATGTAAACTAGGAGATACCTCTAAGTGGTTTTCAAGAATAATAGAGTTAAAACCACACATTTGAAAGAGAATCAGAAATTCATATTATGTTCAAGATAGACCCCACCATCGAACAAGATTCTTTCATGGATATCATCAGTTAGGGAAGATCTAATTACGCCTCACCAAGATTCATTAAATGTAAGAGACATTTATAAGACAAGAATACACTGATCCAGGTAACTCTTACCCATCTTGTAGTGATGCTAAAGTTCCTTCCAGAAGATTGGTAACTACAATCTAAGTTGAGACTTATGGTCCATAAACACCTAACCCTTATAATTCAACATTACTCATCTGTATCTAAAACCTATGTATTGGTAAGTTTAAGAAAGGTGTATTGGTAAGTTTAATAGATTTAACCTTATCATAAGATTATTTTATCCTTATCTAACTAATAAGGGTTATTATCATGAGACTCATAGAAAAACTAATACTTAGTGGGTAATGTTGTGATGCCTTACTTTTCTAGCCCTCCCCTTAGTACCTTGTTAGTAGATAACCATGATCTAAGAGAACAAGACTATGTCATACTTTCTAAATTATAAGGTAAAAGTATTCTATTCTTATTCAAGGATTGGTATATCATCTACAATCAAATCCCAAATCATCTACAAGTCATCATGTCACCCATACATTAGTCTAATAATGTCAATTCAACAAAATAAGCTATTTTTTTCTATTTAAGTTGTAAATATCCAACATAATTTTCAAACCCTAAAACCATGCTTAACACATAGTACTCATTGAGAGGATTCCAATGGTATAAATTCTATCCTTATTAGACTTATGGTCTAAGAGATATTGTCATTTAATTTTTCTTGTTATGCATGCTAAAATAATAAATTAATTAATATTTATTTTAAAAAATTCTTAATGTCAGAATTTTAGGACATGAAGTCAAGCCCACAACCTCATCCTCTCCAAAGCTAACTCTTAACAGAGTTCCTCTAACAACGAGGGCAAGCTCACTAGTTGTTTATATGAATGTAGATATACATACATATATAGTATATGATATAAAAAATTAAATTAAATAATTAAATAATAATAATAATAACATATATGAAAATTTGACTAGGCCATGCATGCCAAAGGCTATACTAGCCCTCCTAGGGCCACGTAGGCCCTTACAGGGAAACACGGCCCTACCCAAGATCATGCTAACCCACATGCAAGGGGCACCTAGGCCCATTGAGAAATATAAAATCCTTTGTTGCTTCCCTACAATGTTACTCTATATACCCTTTGTGCCATCATTTCACATGCCATTGCACCACTCATAGCCCATATTGCTAACATGCCTTGCCTCACCCTCATGGCCCTACTATGGACTTCAAAAAAACCCTTATGTGTGAGCATCATTCCTACAAAAATGCTCACTTGTACCACCTCCATCACACAAAAATCCTTACCATTACTACACCATGTCCTTGTGCACTATTGTTGTTCCACTAGTCTCTTATGCCTATTGTTGTTGCCTGCATGCTCTACCTACCTCCTTTTGTTGCTCCTACCTATAGTGATGCACCACTATGACATCTCACTTTGCCGCTTGCCACTTCTTTACTACATGTTGTCATCTACCACCTATCCCTGCATGTCACCACATCATCTACAACATTTTTAAGTAGTTTTCACCATCTTTTCTGCTACCTATCTACCACCATTGCTTCCCTTGCCTACACCGCCATTCACATCACATCTATCACCCTTACCTTTGCATATGCTAACAAATTTTTTGAGATTTTCAGTAGCCCAAGATAATGGATACCATTAGCACTAATTAAACATGCCTCTTCCTGTAGCCAGTGGTGCTAAAAAAAATTTTTCTCTAGAAGCTGATGGACATTGTTGATACTAAACAAACGTGTCTCTTCCAATGACCATGGACACATCCAATGCTAAAAAAACCTACATCCTCCAACAGCCTATGGATATCATTAGCACCAAAAAAACCTACCTCCTCCTATGATCATTAACACCACTAGTACTAAAAAACCTTGCCTCCTCTAGCAATTTGTAGACACCATTAGTGTTAAAAAATCTTACCTCCTTCAACAATTTTGGCCACTAAAAATTTACTATCACTTGATGAAAAAGATTTTATAATTTAATGAAAATTTTTGAAACCATCAAATAATGAAAACTTTAAAATTTATGTTCATGCGAGGAAAATTTAAATAAGAAAAAGTGGAAAATTTTGAAAATCAAGTGAAATCGATGAAACTTTAAATAAGAACAAGTGGAAAAATTTGAAAATCAAGTGAAATTAACGTTTTGATAGTAAGTGAGATAAAAATTCCATAATTAAGCATGCTTTTCCTAGAGTATTACTAGGATGGGTAACCTTTTGGAAAGTCTCCTTTTTCGTGCCTAATGTTTTTGACTTCAAAAGCCATATGGTTCTATGATCATGTAAGAATATTCAATCCTATTGTAATGACTCATAAGATTTGCTAATTGAAAAATGCAAAATTATCTAACAAAAATTAAGAAAATTCAATTCAACTTTAAAGCTTGACATAGATGTGGAGATAAAGAAGTTAATATGTGCTAGAATAATTCATCTCATTCGCTACTCAGCATAGATACCAAACCTAACACCAATATGTAAAAAGAGTGGAGATATTAAATTATGTGTTAATTTTAGAAATTTGAATGAAGCTTCAGTTAAAGATAGGTATCCACTTCTAAGGATTAATGAAATACTTTAAAAAGTATTAGGATGCTAGCTATATTTATTTCCTTATGATTTTTATGATATAATTAGATTATAGTTGATAAAAGTGATAAGTATAAAATTACATTTAAAATAAAATGCGGAACTTTTGCATATAGAATAATGGCTTTTGATCTATCTAATGTTGGAGTAACATTTTAACATACATTTCAACATGTCATGGATATTACTTTTAAAGATCGAATTGAAAAATCAATAGCTATATATTTGGATGATATTAGAGTATACTCAAAACATGAAAAAGATCACATCTTACATTTACAATAGATATTTCACATGTATTAAAAATAAAATATTTTTTGAACCCTAAGAAATGCATTTTTAGGGTAAAATTAGGGAAGTTATTAGGGCACATAATTTTTCAAAAAGGAATAGTGAAATATCAATCAAGAATACAAGAAGCCTATAATATTGAGCACCCTACACATACAAAGTCCTTGTGCTCATTCTTTGAAAAAATTTAACTTTGTAATGAGATTCATATTAAGACTTATTGGGATTACAAAGCCTTTATTTACTACTGTTACAGAAGTATGTGAAAGTTAGAAAAAAAAACTGAAGAATCTATGAAAGCTCTAGAACTAATAAAAAATGTCATTATGGAAGCTCCATATCTGGTAAAACTAGGTCAAAAGAATAGTTTTGGTTATATGCATTTGCATCTGTAGAATTAATGGTAGTAGTATTAACACAAAAGAATAATAAAGAATAAGATCCAATTGAATTCTTTGGCTATTAGTTCAAAGAAACTTTAAAGAATTACTTGGAATTAAGGAAACAAACATTTTCTATGATTAAATCTCTAATTCAATTCAAGTATTATTTAGAAAATATGATTGTTCAAATTATGACTATAGAACTAGTTGTAAGACAATTTTTATCCCAAACTAAAATTGAACTCAAAAGATCTAGTTGGATTATTAGCCTACAAAAATTTAAATTTATACTATAAATCTATAGAAAACTAAAAAAACATAGGTTTGACTAGGATAATGGCAAAATATTTCAAATATGAATTAATAGCTATTTCTAAAATTGAAGATTAGTATGACAATATTATTAGATTACTTACCAAAAAAGACATTCCTAAAGATCTCAAAAAAGATTTACAAAGAAATTTTATTCATAGGATAAGAAAATACATCCTAACTAGAGGAGTATTATACAAAAAATATTTTATTGGAATACTATTAGAATGTATGTCAAATTGAAAATTTGATAAGTTTTTAAATAAGTTGCATGATCACAAAGATTTATACCATGAATCTTTGAGAGCTTCAATTTAACATATCTCAAGATATGATTTTTAATTTCCCATAATGTATCAAGACTTGAACAAAAAAATTTACACTTTTATCACTACTAGGCTCATCAATCAAAGCTTAAAAGAATAAATGCTTTGTTAAAACTAGTGGTAGTACATAGACCTTTTCAGCGTTGGGGACTATACTTTATAGAAACCATTACTCCATCTAAAGTAGAACAATGGTTTATCTTGATAGCTACTAGTTATTTCACCAAATGGCTAGAAGATAAATCTCTTAGAAAAAGCACATCATATGATGTAATTAAATTCATAGAATACTACATCATAAATCATTTTGGAATGTTGAATTCATTCTTTACCAATAATGGTCCTACTTTTTAGTCAATTAAATTTATAAAATGTCCTTCAAAAAATAATTTTCTATTTTCATCTACAAATTATTACCCTTAGGATAATGTTCTAGTTGAATCAACTAACAAAAAGTTGCTATAACATTCCATCTTCTCTGATAGTCTCAAGATCTAGATTTGTTGTAAAGAAGATTACGATGGTTAGCTACCCCTCGTCAGTGAATAAAAGCTCAAGGAATTAGCATGAACATTTATAAGGATTTTTATGGATAGATAGAATCACAATTTTAAAAAATCAATATCCACTTCACCATTCAACCTTGTATATGGATTTAATATATGTATAACCAATAAGATCATGTTCTTAATAGTAGAGTTCATACAAAATTATATTGCAAGAATAGATAAAAAGTGGAGATTAATGGATATGTTAGTAGAAAGGAAAGAAAAAATAAATGAATTTTTGAATAAGCTCCTACAAAATGTATTTGTAAAAAAGATATGACTTAATCATCAGGTGAAAAAAAGTCATTCAGAGAAGGAGATTTAGTTTTATTATGGAAAATTAATAAAAAAAGATTACCATAACAAATTCTTGGTGATGAGTGGTGAGGTAACCCTACACTCAACCATATGAATACGAGCGTTACGCGTGATCTTGTTGAACCCCAAGGACTAAGTGCTAATGCACCTTCATAGAACAAAGATGGGTTAGGTGATCGTTGTCTTCTCAAGCTTACTCATATGACATGATTGTATGGTTAAGTAAACTTAAGGTATATGATTTTTATGCTTTTTATGTTTTATTAACTGGTGCTAAATATGGAAGAAGTGAATTAATTGAATAACTAATTTAAATTAACTAATCAACTAGGTCCTAACTAGCCCTAACACTAGCATCCGTTCCCACTTTTCGTAAATGTCCTAAACCAATGCAACACTACTGGGATTACCAAATGCTAATTGTTACTAGATTACCAAGTGTTCCACGCATGCTCGAAGTGGTCGTATTGAGTGTGCTTACTTGTGAAAATTAACAAATCAATAAAAGTAACATTAATTAACTAATGAAAGAATTAAAAAGATTGTAAATAGCATTAAGGGTGAGAGATAAGCTATTCTAAATGTTGCAAGGTTTATCACAAAGTTCATCTTTATTTTTAGACACAAGGTGTGATCAGGTACAGAATGCTTGAATAAAGATCTGTTCGCTTTATGACTCCTACTGCAAGCACTCACAAATAATTCTAACTCTAAGAGGTAGAAACTGCAAGAGTTTGGGTAAGGGAATAAGACCTAATTGCCAAACCAAGTGCACCCACCTCTTATTTATAGGCAATGAGACAAGTCTGATATCAGATGTCCAATATCGCTTGGCAAGATCCGATATCATAGATCCAATATCACAGCCCCAATATCGTGGCTCATCATACCCCCCAACTAAATGAAAACTCACCCTCGAGTTCCTTACAAAATATTGGGAAGGTATGGGATTATTAACTGAATGAAAACTGGCGATGACATGGGATGATAGACTCAAAGTGCCTAGGGAATAGATCAACAAATATATTACAGCATTGGTGTTCATGCCCATTTTGGCAAACACTGTACATAGGTGACATCCAAATCCTCATTCGATAGCTTGAAGAGAGAGAGAGAGAATGAGGCACGATGCTACTGATGTCGAAATTGTACACACCATTGTTCATCCATAGCCACATGTCCAAACTTGTTCCTTACTTAAACGCTCTAGCTCCAATCCATCCTCAGTGCTCCCTCTTATCCTAGTCCATTGTTCATGTAATTGCATATGCACATACGACACACTCATGGATTAGCAAGGGTAGATAAAACCTAATGTAGCTGACACCTTGCCTCGATATAAAGCACACTGGCTAGGCTGTGGGTATGGCAGATACTGGGTTACAGGTTTATGACTAATAACTACCCAAGGTGTAGAGGTAAGATAATTATGGAATGGAAAAATTTGTGATAGAGCTCCCATGACTAAGAGCGAACCTTCGATAGCTATAGAGTGGAAAACTTTAAAGAACAAGAAGGATAAGAGAAATAACAATGGTGAAGCCAATAAAACAAAAGAAAAAATGGATGTCATTGATGGGGTGAATGAGAAATAGTTGATTGCAAGAAATGTTGAAGGGAAAGAGCTTAACAATTGCACCAAAAAGGAATGCTAGTGGATCCTCCCCAAAGCAAGATCATGCCCTAAATGCCCTGACAAACCTACAAACCAAAGAGTCCATAGGCTCTCAGAATGAAATATGGAAACAAAGGTTAAGAACTTACCCACAAGAGTTTTACCGAAGAATAACAATGCGTCAACCAAGATATAGACTCATCATAAAACTCGCAATGAGGTGGAATGTGGAAAGTAATATGGAAAGAGAGGAGAGAATGGAATGGAATCCCAAACATTTAGGTTGTGTAAAGTCCCATATGTAATATGTGATTAAGGTGACTTAATAAAATTCTATCCAAATCTAGATTCAACTATCCACATCCAATGACCACGCATCAACACACTTGACCAATCCATCCTCCCGAAGTAACAAGAATGCATCCACAAAGTCACCACCATTCCAACAAGAGAAATATAGAGCAGCAAGAAGTGAGAAAGGGCCTTAGTTAGAGGGAACCTTCAAGCATGGATAACATGTCTTTCTAGTGCCATAACCAATGCTTGCAGCCCATGTTTCTTTATTATTTCTAAGGGTTGTGCTTTGAATTCTCACCAATTTTTTTTAAATGTGAGAACCACACCATGCAAAGACTTACTTGATTTAGTTAATTCCCTAATATTTTTTCAAGAGAGAGATGATGAAAAACCTATGAAAAATATCCAAGTACCCAAGAGAATAGCTAGCACAAATGCATCAAATCCCCTTGAGCTCACACCCTTTTCCATCCATTTGAATCTTTCCTTGGTTTAAAGAGTACTAAGGCATCAATGCATTAATAAGTTTTCTTAGAAAAGGGATAGTACATTTCCAAAACAAGGGAGAACATAGAGTTGTATGGATAATTGGGTGGCATGAACTCATTACTTGTTTTATCAAGAGAAACCATCTCTTAGCATCAACATTGAAAGTAAAAGGTAAAAACCAAACATTACCAATCAACACTTATTATAATACAACCCACCATCATGAGCACTTATTATGTGACAAACAAGAATAAATTAAACAAAGAAAAAGGAAAAATGTTAACGATGGTGTAAAATAAAAATAAGTAAAGATGAATAATGTGTAAAACAAAAAAGGCAAAGGAATTGAGGGCTTAGAATGGTTAGCATTGGTGGCCATCTCCCCTGTGATTGAATTGAAAATAGTAGATCTGAAATAATGAGCAAGGTTGTCCACCAATAGAGGTACTATTAGTATTGGCTATTTTAGGCTCATGGAAGGGTTTGGTTTATTTGATGTTGACCAATAACTTCTTATTCGGGCTTTCAGGTTTGTAGATCATCATGGCCCTTGAAGGAAAATTTTTATGAATGATATAAGGTCCTTCCCACAGCATTTGAAATTTAGTTCGTTGTGGTACATGTGTGGGATTCTAATAAAGAACCTCATCTTCCAGTTTGTATTTGACTTTCCTAATCCTTAGGTCATGAAGTTGCTTGTTAAAGGCCTTGTGCAGTTCATTGGATGACAGGGTAGCTAGTTGATTCTCATCTAGCAAGTTAATGTTCATTAACCATTCTTTTTGTGCTAGATTGAGGCCAAGGTTAAGGTCATATGTTGTGGATAGTGTACAGAGCTCCGCTTGAATAGGAAGCATCAAAATTTTATTGTACACTAACTCATAGGAAGAGTAGCCTATAGGGGGTTTCCATGTGGGGCAGTATGCCCAAAGAGCATTGTTCAATTTGGTGCTCCTTTATCACCTATACTTGCTAATGGTTCAAGTCAATATTTTTGTGATCTCCCTATTGGTGACCTCGGCTTGACCATTTGCTTGAGGATGATATGGTGTAGTTAGTTTGTGCTCAACTCCTAAGTGTTGCATCAACTTTCGAAAAGTTGCACCTATAAAATGTTTACCATTATCAGAAATAAGTGCACGAGGCACACCAAACCTATTTATGACTTGTTATTGAACAAATCGTGTAGCGGTAGATGATGTATAGTCCATAACAGTGGCTGCTTCTGCCCACTTTGTAAAATAGTCAATAGCAACAACAATGTAGGCTTTTCCATTGGACATTAGTGTAATAGGCCCCCATATGTCAAAGGGTTCTAAGGGTTGCATCCATCGTTGTGAACCCTCCATTCTAGCAATCATCCCCCCATCACATTGGCAGCATTCACAAGATTGAATGAAATGATGAGCGCCCTAGCATAATGTAAGCCAATAATATCCTGCAAGCAAGATTTTAATGGCTATTAATCTCCCAACATAATGACCCCCACAAGGATCCTCATGAGCATCTTGGAGAACTTGAAATTGATCTACATCAGGAACACACCATCGGACCAAGCCATCAAAACACACCTTATAAAGGTGCCCATTGATTTCCATGAAATATTTGGCTTAGTGAAGAAACTGTTGTTTCTTCTTAACATCAAGCTCTTGTGGTAATTTTTTGTATGAGAAGATAGGTAAGAATGCTACTATACCAATTTGTAATTGTGATTAATTGATTGTTTATCATACCTACAAAGAGAAGTTCATCAAGGAAATGGTCAAAAATTGGATATTCCTTCTCTTTATTGTTCCATCGCAACCGAGATAAATGATTAGCAATAACATTCTCGATGCCTTTACGATCAATCATCATAAGATTGAACTCTTGTAAGATCATCAGCCATTGTATGATGCCAGGGCTCAC
The DNA here is from genome assembly GCA_015680685.1 of Gnetum montanum. NCBI lineage: Eukaryota > Viridiplantae > Streptophyta > Gnetopsida > Gnetales > Gnetaceae > Gnetum > Gnetum montanum. The sequence continues at coordinate 250,609 of MNCI01023415.1, read as the reverse complement.
CATTGGTTTATTTATTAGGAACTGAATTACACCATGATCCATATGTACAAATATCTTATAGCCCAATACATAGTGCCTAAATTTTTCTATTGCAAACACCACAGCCATTAACTCTTTTTTAGTTGTGGTGTAATTGAGTTGTACACCATCAATACTTTGACTTGCACAGTGGATGTAATAGGGTTGTTTTTGGTCATCTAACTATGTAAGTACAGCTCCTAAGGCAAAGTTGGACATGTTAGTCATTATGTGGAATGGTTTGGACCAATCAAGAGCTTGTAGAATAGATGTTTCTACAAGCTTCTATTTTAAGGTTTGGAAGGCTATCTCACATTGCTTGGTCCATTCAAAAGGTACATCATTCTTTGTTAGTTCTACCAAAGGTTTCATAATCCTTGAAAAGTTCTCAATGAAGCATCTATAATAGCTAGTATGTCCAAGGAATGATCAAATGTCTTTTACAATTTTAGATTGTCAAGTGATTCCTTGGATGACCTTAATCTTTTCAGGATCTACTTCTATCTCAGTTTGTGAAATCTTGTGCCCTAATACAATGCCTTCTTGGACAATTAAATGGCTTTTTTCTAGTTGAGCCTTAAGTTGGTTTCTACATATCATTTCAGTACTTGCTCTAATTATTCTAATGCTTGTTCGAAGTCCACTCCATAGGTGGAGAAATTATCCATAAAGACCTCCACACCATTTCCTATTTGCTGCTGAAAGATACTTAGAACCAAATGTTGAAACATTGCTGGGGCATTGCACAAGCCAAACAACATCTACTTATATGAAAATGTCCCCCAAGGACTTATGAACATAGTTTTGGCTTGGTCTTCTGGTGCTATTTGAATTTGATTATATCCACTGTAGCCATCCAAAAAATTCTAGTAGCAATGCCCTGCAATGGTATCTAAGACTTGGTCGATGAATGGCAATAGAAAGTGGTCTTTAAATGTTGCCATGTTCAGTAGCCTAAAGTCTATACACATCCTTCATTTACCTTCCTTTTTGGGCACAATGACTAATGGACTAACCCATTCACTGTCAATAATGGGACAGATGAACCCAGCTTTTAGAAGTTGTTCAATTTCTTCTTTAACCACTTGCTTAAGCTTTGGGTTTAGTTGCCTCTGCAGTTGTCGTCAAGGTTTCATGGAGGGGTCAATGTAAATTCTATGTTGGCATATCCTAAGATCTATTCTAGTTAATTCAGGATATGACCAAGCAAAGGCTTTTGACCATTTGTTTACCTTTTTTAGTAGTCTTTCATTTTGTTGAGGAGCAAGATTAGCGTTAATGATTACCAATTTTTCATTTTTGAGAAATGTATACTCCATACTGGTGGGCAATGGTTTTAACTTAAGGGGCTTTTACTTAAACTCATCAAGGATTTCCAACTTCCCCCAGTTGATATTTTCGATGTCAGGACTTGAAAGATGGCGATGGACTTGCTCTAATGTATCTATGCTATTGATGTAGGTGCAAGTCAAGCTCTCAGTTGGTTCCATGCATATAGTTGAATCATTCTCTTGATCAGTTATCAACCATTGGGTGTCTTCCTATATTGTGGATACTGCATACAGGCATCTTTGTATCTTAGTTATTGGTGCACACTGGTTGCATGTAGGCAATGTTAAACGTTGTACAAACCAGGACTTCTGCATGCAATTACACCCTATGTCACTGTATGCGATGCATGGAACTTTCTTCTTCTCAATCTTTCCAAATGTATTTTTCTTTGATATTTCTAGGGAAAGATCATGTATTCCTAGGCATGCATCAATTGTGCTTAGCCATGCTCTTCCCATTATGATTGGGAAGTCCACCTTACAGTTGTTGACTTGAATCACTAGAAAATCGGCTAGATACGACCATCCACAAACAATGTTGACAATGTCCTCTGCTAGTCCTAATGGGATAGTGATGGACTGGTTGGCCAACTCTAAGCATATGTTACTCTTTTTTAGTGGAGGTAGGTTCCAGGCTTTGTACATTTCTTGAGAGATTAAGTTAACACCAGAACCTGAATCCAAAAGAGCTTTGCAACGTTCGTTCCTAGCGATTTGTAAAATATAAGAGGACTTACAGGATCAGAGAATTTCCTAGGAAGATGGCCAGCTTTAATCCAATTAGTAATTGCATGAGTCAACATGACCATGTGCATTAAGGATGGTCTTTGATTTGAAGGAAGCTCTGAAGATTCGAATGGTGGTAAGGCATTTGGAGAATTTGCTGCTTGTGGTTGCAAGGACTTAGTTGAACTGTTGGTTCTAAAGAAAGGTATCTTTTTTATGTGGTTATCTGAACCAATAGTAGGTTGAGGGTTGATAGCCCTTGTAGCATTACATTGCTGTGGTTGGGTAGGGAGCTCACCCTGCATAGCTAGAGCAGGTGGTAATGGAGGTAAGGGTGGAAGAGGTGCAATCAGATAAGAAGGATAGTATGTTTGTAAAACCTCTCCTCTAGGAGAAGGAGTTCTATAGTACTCGTGAATTTGGTAGTGAGACTAAGGAGTAACGTGACTAGTAGAGTCACGTGGAAAGATTGGATGTTGCACATAGTAGCCATATGGGTCAGGTTGACAGTAAAGGTACTGTTGACATGGTGGTGGCATTACCCATGATTGTGGATGTTACTACTATTGATACTATTCATTTGGTTGTGGTGGAGTTCCACTTGGATAATACATCAAGGATTGGTGGAACTATCTTGGGCTACCTTGAGGATCAAGTAACCTTTGGGTGTTTGCCGTCTGTTTAATCGTGGGTCTAGTGCATACACCCTAGACTCCTGAAGATGTGAGATTACTGGGCAACATCCATTAGGATGGTCATATTGACATATTTCACATTCACCATCATTGTCTGTATCTAAATCTACAACCTCTTCAATGATGGCAACTTTGCCCTTACCTTTGTTACATGTGTATTCAATTTCTTTTTTTTTTCTCCTTTCTCGATCACTACTTGGTTCCTTAGACTCCTCTACTATTTTGAGAACAATTTGAAATTTATTATCTAGGGAGTTTCACATTTGGTCCATCTTTGATGATACTTCTGATGCAAGTTTTTGAATGGACAAGGTTTTCCTATTCACCATCTCTTCAAGTGATGATTCTTCTTCATCTTTGCAAAATCTAACTCCCTTCTTTCGGATGAAAGGATCTCTATTATATTCCTTCACACTCTCTCTTTTCCTTAACTCTCCTTCCTCCTTGGCAACTTACTCCAATAATCTTTGTATATGATGGGCTCTAAGCTTGAATAATCTTCCTTTGGCATAAGTCCCAAGGGTTCTTCATGCTTCGTCCATCTACAATATGGAGTAGTTGTTCCCTCTGCAAGTAACCATGCCTAGGGAAATGATGTAATAATGCATAATATTGAACCATAGCAACATCCAAGGGTTCATGTCCTCCTTGTTTCCATCCTTGGATTTGCTTTCGCAGGTTGGACACTTGGGAGTATGTTTGATACTTATCATTGAATAGTTCAAACATGGTACTCCATTGGCAAATGGATTTTGATTCTAAGGACTAGTGCCAGCTTTTCACTTCCTTGATCAGTGTCCATGGGAAAAACTTGACATTTTACCACTCGTTTTCTATGTTTTACAAGGCACATGCATCATGAAATGCTTGCAAATGATTTTGAGGATCAACATTGTAACCCCCTTCAAATCGTGGGATATTATTCATGTCCAATATTTTGACCCTGCTATATTTTTGGTGCCTTGTTGGGATTATAACAGCCTTAGTTATATCTTGCATACTTCGGGTAGTGAGTAGGGGTTCATTATGGTCGTGTTGTCTATGACATCTATGATTCCTATGCTATTCCCTACTCTCCCTCCTTTCGCGGTGTGTTTCTTTAGAATGCCCTTGTCCCCTTTCTTGACTATTTTATCTATTATTCCTATTTTTCCTACCATTATCCTCAGGGTCTTTCCCTCTATGATTGTGTTCTAATCCTAAAATAGTAGGGAGGAGGGGATGAAGGTGAAGAGGAAGAAGGACCATCACCATGATGGTGCCTGCTACCTTCTCTTCAATGGTCACAACCTCAATCACAGTTACAACCGGAATGTCCATCTTTGTCATGTGTTCATGTTCTTTTTTCAAATCCTTTATGTCCGTCGATACTAGAATCTGGGTTATGCATAGTTGAGTGAAGATTCTAATACAAAACCCCTTGACCAAAGTCAACAGGAAGAACATCATTTTGTGGAAGACCTCCTGAGGCAGGTTCACCACCCTCATTTTCGCTTAGGCCATACGAGACATCTTGAGATCACTTTCTCTTCATAGATTTATGATGTCTTTCCTATTGTAAGTCCCTTTGACGCTGTGCCTCCGTGGGTCTATACTCTCTCAAGTCATGTTCATGCACAATGTACTCTGCCTGTAAGTGCTACATACCAATTCATGTGAGAGCATGAAGAAGCATGCTTGGGACTGAATGAATAGGAGGTAACACTATGCTACCTTTTAAATCATGCCAATGTAATTGTTCATCCTAGTGGAGGATAAAGGTAAAGTTTGGTATATACTCATTGGGATGAACGTATACCACATGAAACTGTTGGGGTACTGGTGGGTCATCATGTGTACTACACCTCCAATTGTTCATTATGTTAGACCTAGGTGGTAAAACACTCTCGTAAGAAAAAGGAGACATGATTAATTCTTCAGTGTGCGACACTTTTCTCTTCTCTTTTCTAATAATTTTAAGATAATCAACCCTAAGGGTTCATTCCAATGATGGGAAGATTCCTAAGTTCTAGTAGCGCACAAACAACAAAGTCCCCAGCAACGGTACCAATGATGAGCGGTGAGGTGCCCCTACGCTCAACCATACTAATACAAGTGTTACACATGATCCAATCGAACTCCGAGGACTAAGTGCTTATGCACCTTCATAGAACAAGGATGACTTAGGCAATTTTTGTCTTCCCAAGCTAACTCATATGACACGATTGTATGGTTAAGTAAACTTGAGGTATATGATTTTTATGCTTTTTATGTTTTATGGCCTGGTGCTAAAGAGGGAAGAAGTGAACTAATTGAATAACTAATTTA
>MNCI01023415.1:225856-245472 GCA_015680685.1 Gnetum montanum | reverse complement strand
TTGGTTTGGCAATTAGTTCTTAGTCCCTTACCCAAACTCTTGTANAGATCCATTCGCTTTATGACTTCTACTATGGGCACTTAGAAATAATTCTAACTCTGAGAGGGAGAACCCACAAGAGTTTGAGTAAGGGACTAAGAACTAATTGCCAAACCAAGTGCGCCTGCCTCTTATTTATAGGCAATGAGATAGGTCCAGATATTGGATGTCTGATAATGCTTGGCAAGATCTGATATCGTAGACCTGATATCGTGGACCTAATCTCACGGCCCTGATATCATGGCTCATCACTTGGTTAGGTGGACTAAACTATTTATAGTTAAATAATAGTTGGCTAACACCTTCAAATTAGCTACTTTAGATGGAGAAGTATTAAGCTATCATTTTAACATCATTCATCTAAAACATTACTTTAGGCAGCCACCCACTTGAAAATAACTTAGTGAAGAAGAACAAGAAATGTAAATATGTATATGGTGTATCATAACTATTTTTTAAGAAAGTAGGTGATGAGCTAAAAGTAGACTATAAATATAATTTATCAATAAAACAACAAGAGTCATGGTAAACAAGGTAAGATCTATGATAAGAAGAAGTTTGTTTGGTGGCTTAGGAAAGACCAAGATAAAAGCCAGATGTTTTATCCCTTATCTTTCTAGATGTTGTTCTAAACATGTCCAAAGATATATTATAGGACTATCACATATGAGGCATCTTACAATTGTCCCTTCATGACTTGGCTTGCTAACAAATTCACAATGCTTACCAATGGATGATCAATTCATATTTATGAGTGGATTCAAGTTTCTAAATGTTCAAATGTATTATTAGAAGGAGAGCCTAAAGAAGAAGAAAGTTCAAATCATAATTTTAATTATGAAAATGTTCTAGTTTCTCAACTCAAAAATTATAAAGAAAGGCCTAATGGTTTTGAGAGTTAGTAAGAAAATGAGGAAGATTCCAAAGAAGATGTTATCCAAAAGTTCTAGTTCAAGAAGCATCAACTAGAAATAAAGAGCCATGAACTAGAGCACTAGCTTAAGTAGTCAAAGAAATTGAATATGATGAAGCTACAAAACATAAAGTTCTAAGAAAAATTTTGATTACTATTCATTATCAGCCAATCACACTAGGTTAAATTTATTTTTCTTTCACAATTTAGTTTTTATTAGAATCAGGTTTTTTCATCTCTACATAGCCTTAAGCTAGTAGAGGTTTTTTCCAAAAAAATATTTCAATTATTCCTAAGAATTATAAGTTAGAAATAAATGCTTTTAGAGATTTCTCTTTTGTATGGGAAAAGAATAGTTGTTATAATTCCACCATTGAATGGAATAGTTGTGTCTAATGAAAGGTTTAAAAGAAAATTGTTTGAGCAGAAAATGAGTTTGTTACAAAAGGAAGCACATAACTATTAAAGTTTAAAAGAATAATTTGGTACCAATTGTGAGATCCTAAAAATGTTAAAGATTAAGTTTTTCTAATTATAGATACATGATAATTAACAAATGCAAATGAGTGGTATTAATAGCCATAAGTAAAAATAGATCTTGTAATGATAACCATTTCAAGAATTTCATGATTATTCATAATTACATTAAGAAGGATGCACATTTGAGTCAAACATAATTCTAGAGATCAAGTCTTAACCATGATTATGATTAAAGATTTATATTTAATACAAAAGATTTGATTAATTCTAAATAATCTTTGTGAAATATCAAGGTCTTTAATCCAAATAAGGACAAGATTGACATAAGGACCTCATCCATTCAAGCCATTTAGAATTGGTTCATAGAATCAAAATCTAGTTCTAACAATTTTGATTTTACAAAGAGTATAGTTACCACATCAACAATGGGCTACTTGGAGAAAGCTCATAAAACCAATATTCGATTTTAAATAAGTTATCTAATATCAATTCTCTAAGTATTGAAATTACTCTACACATCAATAGGAAAGAGCTTGTAGAATGAAAATTTGATTATATAAGAAAAGCTTCATGTCAACTCAATAAGAAAGCAATTGTGGAATAAAAAAATACTTTTAAAGAAAAATATAGCATGGTTCTATTAAAGGCTAAAGTAAGGAATTAACTTTTGTACATAATAGTAAGAAAGCTCGTAGAACCAAAAATTTGTTTTATAAACTAGTTTATTTTGGTACTACCACGTCACCTAGTTATGAGTTAGCATTTATATAAGTGTGTAGAATTAAGAATTGGTTCTAAAAAAAAAGGCTAAATATTGGTCCTATGAAAAATTAAAAGCACTCATTTACATCATCATAAGGTGCATTTCTTAAGAACGCATAGAATCAAAATTAAATTCTAGAAGAAAGGCACTAATTTGATTCTATGAGTAAAGCTCATTACCTATCACATAGACTTGATGAATGAAAGTGGCTTGTAAAGCCAAAAAATGGCTCCACAAAGAAGCATAGATCTTTTTCTATGAACCACATCAAGTTATAGAACAAAAAAAAACTCATAGAATTCAAAAATAAGGTTCTACTAACAAGCTCAAATTTTGCTTTACAAAGTCTAAGGCCCATAATAGAGTTACTTAGAATTAGTAGACTTACCAAGTTTGTGGATGTGCTAAATTATATTTTTAATCTAGTTAAGAAAATTGGGATCAAGAAAATTTTAAGGAAAACAAAAATATTTTAACCTAAATTGATCTTATAATAATTTTTTAAGTGCCACATAAGCAAATCATAAAGTTTCAAGAACCAAAAACTGGTTCTAAAAAAAAGCTCCAAATTGGATCTACAAAGAATAGTCAAACTTCATAGAACCCAAGCCCATGAGAATTCAAAAGCTTATAAATTAGGATTTGATTCTAAAGAAGAGCCCAAACTTGATTCTATAAATAAGCTCAAGAAGATCTACATATCAACACAGTGCTAGTAGAACTAAAAAATGGTTCTAGAGTTAGATTCTCATTTTATTTTATGAGCCATATTAGCACAATAAAAATGCAAAGTAAGACAAAAGATCTAGAAAAATGAATGATGTCATGATTTTTGGAAAATGCCCAAACTTTATCTTTGTTTTCTTTCATGTTAAGTTTAGTTTATGTTAGTAGTTTTATATATTTAAAGAAGGTTAAAAAATGAAGAACATTACGTAGAAAACCTTAGAAAATATTATTTTATAATAGAAAATAGAAGACAAGTTTATCCTATATGAAGAGGAGTTGCAAGACCTCTCTACTCCTCAAGCTATAAAAGAAGGCCATGAGCCTCATTGTGAAAAAAGAATGGAGTAATGAAATTTGCAAGATAAATGAAGTGAAGCTTTTCTTTCTTCTCTCTTGTTCCATTGTTTATCCATTTGAGTGGCTATCACTTTTTTTAGTTTAGGTACCCAAATTTTCTCACATTTTTATAGCCAAATATCTTACAAATAAGCTCCTCCATCATGAATTATGCAAGCCCCAATTTTCATAAATTATTCTAAAAATTCTCACATTCTCACAAGTTTAATCATAAATTTTCAAAAATCCTTTCTCACAAAATTTCTCACAAGTGATTGAATATGAAAAAGATCCTCACTTACATCCAATGATATGCTAAATTTAGTTTTATTTCATGCCATTATGTTTCATGTTATTACCTCAATTATTTTCATAAAATTTTTTGAAGAAAGTATTTGATGAAAAGCATGTAGGCTTAAGAACCATTTAAATCATGAACTTTCTTTGTGCTTTTTCCTCCACCTAGTAGATCTCAATTTGTGAAGGTTTTTTGTAGCATTGATGAGGTAATTTACATTAGAATTTCTATTTTAGAATGAAGGGCATCTAAGATCATGATTAAGCCCTATGTTGTTGATGAATTAATGTTTTAATTTGACCTTCAATGTCAAGAATGTATAAGCCACTATTCATTTAAAGATATGCAATATAGATCTAGAAAATTTCATTCATGTTTCATGTTCATGCAATGGTTAATTCAATGTCATGTTGCCTACAAATTTTTATGAAGCCATATATGATCAATTTATGTATAGAAGTCTTCAAATCTANTATCTACTTGTATTAATCCTTATTAACCTACTAAGAATGATATTCCNAAATTAATATAAGTTTGTCATGAGTCAAGCTAGTTTGTAGGCATTTTTTCAAGAAAAATATAACTTATGGATTTTTATCACCACTGGTAATTTCTAGCACTATTAAAATTTATAAAACATGAGGCTCATCATTGCATTTATCAGTCTAATAACTTCTAGCGAAATATTATAATGATATTAATTACTATTACCCAATAAATGTGGCATGATATGATGTTTTTCTATGAAGAATGAAAGATATTAATTTTTATGGATCAAGTGATACTAAGTGATAAAGAAGAGGTTGATTTCCATTATCTCTAGGGATGTCTAGTAATATCACAAAATATAGAAGGATTGCCAATACTTTGATCCCTATAGATCCAGTGATGTCTAACGATAAAGAAGGATTCCTTAGCCATGGCAAGACATTGCTCTAGCAATGTCCAATGATATGTCTTGACCTATTTTTTGAAGAATTTTCTATTTGATCTAGGGTCATTCATCATCTTTTTTCACCAACTACATACCCATCTACTATGCTTGCTTTTGTAAATGAACCCTACCTTATTATCACAGTTCATAGAACCAAAAACTAGCTCTACAAGAAATCAAGTAAATGATTCTACTCATAACTCATGATGACACATTGGAATATCATTCTTAGTAGGTTAATAAGGATTAATACAAGTAGATATGGACATCAAAAAAATCTTCAAGCCTTAGTATAAAATGAGTCTTTAAATTCAAAAAGAAGCTAAATAGTATAAATGTATTCTAAAGATTATAAAATTAAGAGATGATTGAAAATCAATTGAAATCTTAGCTTAGTAATATTTAAATATTAAAAATGACTCTAGAGATAAGTTAGAAATTAGTTCTATGAAGAAGCTTTATAAAACACTTGTGTAACAAGGACTAATCAACAAGCTCGTTATACTATAACTTGAATCTAGAATCTCTTCAGCTTTAAGAAGGTATCTTATCAAATTAAAAGAGGAGTAAAGATTTAAAATAGATGTTATTTACTAGTTCCAATAATCTAGCTTAAATAAAGTGAATTAAAATCAAAGCCTCTTTCCAAAATAGCTTTCAACCCTTAAAGCTACACTAAGCTTTGAATTACAAACAAAAGTTACAATGCAAAGTTATTAAGTGGAAGATAATTTACAGAGCTAAGATTAAATTCTCAAAGCTATAAGCATATTGAATTCACAACTTAAGCTTCCTCATAAATCATAAGCTTTCAAAATGTCTTACAAAGAAAGGAACACTTCTCAAAAGTTCAAAGATGTTGATACTTTTATTTTTTCAACTAATTGAAGCCTTTCAAAATTAATATTTGTTAGCTTCAATAATGGATAGATATTGAGCATTTGGAATTGGAGTAAGATGAAGAAGAGTTCTTTAAATTTGAAAAGGAGAATCAAATTGTTATAAAATTAAGACTAATGGATCTCAAATCCATCAAAGATTAGAGTCAAATCAATAAGAAAACAGGCCTCTATAAGCTTGGTTTCTAATCAAGCATGAATGAAATATGAAATGTGATCAATTGATTAGTGGCTGAAACCATATATAAGAAAGATAAGCTTTGTTTCCAAGGAAATATCATGTGGTATATTGATATCAATGTTAGACAGGCATATGAGTTATATAGAATTAGCAAAGGTGAAGCACAAAAAATTAATGAAGAAGTATTAAGTGGAAGATTTTGGTTACATCAAGATACTAGGAAGGTTTTCAAGCTCATGCCACAATGGCTTTCCAAGGCTTGGGGATATAGAAACATCATTATAAAAGAAAATGAGCTTAGGTTCCTTTATAGAATTTTTGTTTTAAAACTTATTTTTTATATAAGACTTGGGATTAATTCTCTTTGGGTGTATCATGTTTAGGCTTTGTTAGTTTTAAAAAATAACAAAATTCCTTTCCAATCTAATACATGAATGATATATTGCAACAAAACTTGTCAAATATTCATGAATAAGGAACATTACTAAGTTTAGGCTCATTTATAACTGATTTCTTCTAGTGATATATCCAAGCTAGAATGTACAATGTCCATTTTTGTAAATTATAGTTCATAATGTAGTGCTTAGCTAGAAGATTTGTGTTATGACTTCTTTCCAATCATTTATCAGATAAGCTATTTTGATTCTCAAGCTCTTGAAATTTTATGAATTGTGTTTATACTACTTTGTTCAAATTTATCTTGGAAGTTCCTTCTTCAAGAATTGATTAGCAAATAATTAAAAAGATGACAAATAAATGTAATAGAGCTATCTTTCTTCATGCAAAGATACATGATATTGTTAGTAATAGGAATTATAGGATAGACCCAAAAACATTAAAGACTTGAAGCTCCTTATTTGGCAACTCTAAAGGTAGGAAGAAAGATGTAGGTGAGCCCTTTAAGATATGACTACAAGCATAAAGTTCTCACTACGAAATTTGGCTTCTAACAAATTCAATGTTGGGCATTTAAAGAAAATGACTAAAAGATATAAGAAGCAATGTAATCTTAAAAATTATTCAAAGAGAATTTATTTAGCTATGAAGATATTTTTCATCAGCTATATTGATGAGCAATGGTCATTCCCTATGTCCAACCATATGAATCACTAGCATGTACACATAATCTAGTCAAAATCCATGGACTTTGTTTACCTAAGTGGCCTATATCTTTAGATAGTAAAAGATGTTATCACTAGTCATTGTCTTCCTAGTCGATGCTTATGTTAATCTGTTCATATGGCTAACTATGATTGGGTTGTAAGATATTTATTTTTATAATTTTTTATTATTTTATTTTTCTGTAGAACAAATTAACTAAACTATCTTAAATGTAGAGCATCCATTCCCACTTTCTGTACACATCCTAAACATATACTAACACTACTAAGTTACAAGGTGTTTACTACTAGGATTACTAAGCATTAGTATATTATGCTCAAAGTGGCCATACTCATGTTACTTAAGAACTAAATTTTAAATCCTTGAGAAGAAAAAAGTAAATTGTATTTAAAGTAAAATATTGGAAAATAAACTTCAACTAATCCAAGTGCTACAATGGATAGAAGAAATCTTGATTTTATTTCCATTTGTGCAACTATGTTAAGGTACATATTTCACTCAAATAAAATTCCATATAATCAATTCAATCCACATTACAAACTCACAAAGCAAAAAAATTTCTAAATTCTATACAAAGAAACTATAAGATTTTGGCTAAAGGATTGACTAAATAATGTCATAAATGTGGCTGGTGTATGTACTTATATAGATAATAGGTAGATTAGCACCGATGCACATGTGTGAATGAATCCTACAATGTATCAATAGGGATGCACTGATAGGACTTTGTTAACATAGCTACCATATTAACACTTCATCATACCCTTATGACTGACTAAAAACTTATTCTCAAGTGAACAAAAAATGGAATTGAGTTTCTAACAAAATTTAGGAAAGTATGAAAGTAACTAACTAATTGAGTCTAATAAATAAAACAACTCTTGAGTGTCATGTTGTACAAATTACAAAATTGGTACAATTTACAAAGAATTGAGACACTTGAACAAAAATTAGCAAGTGTCTATTTGATGGATAGAGATGTGATGAAATCTAAACACTATGCCTAGAGGTGGAGGCTCCTATTCTAGTGCTACTAGAGGCTTAGGCTAGCCTACTCTTGCTACCAAAAATTGAAAGACATCCAAAAGTGCCTTCATCTTTTTTTCTTTCCCTCATGAATCATGAATAGTCCAAGCTACTTCACCTAGATTTTTTGATGCTAGAATATATCATGGGCATGGCAATGTTAGAGAAATCTCCTTCATATTGATAAACTAGGCTATGAATGATTTACATTCAATGTCAAATGTATGAACAATATTATGTAGCTCTTAGTAATCACTTATTCCTTGGCCAAGTTCTCATCAATAGGTCATTGATCAATAAATTTTCTCTTGAGAACTTCAAGCTTCATGTTGGTCATTTCCAACTTTTATTTAGTCTCTTCATATAGCTTGAACTCTACCTCATAGAGATGGTAAGAGCTAGCCACCTACTTCTCAAGTTCTATCCTGGGCCTCCCCATAGTTAGCATTGCCAAGTTTGCATATTGGATGTTGGTAAGCTCCATGTATTCAATCATCGCCTTGATCTACAACTTCTTCAGGTGGATCTATACATGGTTATATGTAATGAGTCCATCAAAGATGAACAGCTACACATCATCCCTTTGTTGGAGTTGCTTAAGGATCTCATTCACCTTCACCTTGGTCAACTTGATCTCTTGTTTGTTGGCCTCCTTAAGCATCCTAATCTAGCTATTGTAGTGATTTTTAGCTTGTTCATATTTCATAGGTTCATTTTTCTAGGTGGCATTCTTATTGGTAGTCTTTTAGTGAAGGACATGAACCTTCTCCATTGAGAGATTCCTATTTTCTACAGCTAACCTCCTCAAATCCAAGTTCACCTTAGCAAGCTATTCCTACTACTAGAAAATGTACTCCATCATTTGATCTTTTTGTTAATTAACATTCCCTAGATGATGGTTATTATGTGTTAGCACTAGGTTTTCTTTGCAAACTTGATGGAGGTCATGATTAATGATGTTCATCATTTCTTCTAATAGTGATCCATTAAAGATTGTCATTTTCTTAGCATTCTCAACCTCATGGTTTTCTACTGAAGCTATTTTAAAATTTCATCTTTGGTGAGATTTAGCCTAAGAATGGTAGGATTAAATAAATAAGCTCTAAGTTTTGCAACCTCAGTGGCCAAGCATTGATTAATAATGGTGGCCTCCTAAAGTTTCATATTTGCAATTAGTAGTTTGATTCCTATCTCTAATAACTATGACTAGGTGGTTGATATGTCTTTCGAGAGATCAAATATCTTGGAAATCAGTTTCCTAGCTTCCATCAATCATTTCAATATTTTTTCATGTTGAGTAGCACTCATCCTTCTACTCCCTACTTCTACTAATGCTTGTACATCTTCCATGGTGGCAACATCAAGGACAAATGTAGGAAAAGCACTAAGAGCTTCTCCAACACAATCCACCACCACCTTTTCAACTATTTTTTGGGCCTTATGTAGCATAACTAGGATTGTTGCACCCTCATCTTCTTCTAGCATTGTAAACAAGGTTGTTGCATTCCTAGAAATTTCAAAAAATTCTTATCCTAGTATGGACATAATGACTTCTCTAGAACTAGGATCAGATCAAATGGGTGCCTAGTTTCTTTTTGACAAGAACAATGATGTCATCTCACTATCAATCCAACTGATACTCCTTGTGACCTCATTTAGATGGCCCATGTCTAGATAGTATACTGAAGATTTCCCACCATCTCTAGAGGGTTGATGTTCTTGTAGCATCTACTCTTTGAGTTTCCTTAGCCATTCTAGAGTTACCAACATTTCAAGTGTTATCTCCAATGCTACAGGTAATGGTGATGTGGCTTCTCCTCCTCTTGAAGTTGGTAAGAGCTTTATCTTTTATCATTTACTGATAGGATGTGGCAGGAGCTCTATGAACCACAGCATCTAAGTAGCAAGTTATCCCTCACCTTTTACAAAGTTTTCTGATGAGGCATGGAAAGGGGAGTATCTTTCTATCCTTCTCATTCCTCTTGAAACACTTTTTAATTTCAAGAAAGATGAGTTATGGTAGGTTGACTAGAAATTTTTTACTTAGAGGCACACATGTCCTAGTAGAGAAGGATGTGATCTTACTTGGCCTCATCATTGGATTGAGGTGATAGGTCAAAATGTTGTAGAATATTCACTATAACTTAGAGAGGGCATTGTAGTCCTTATAGCTCACTCCATAGCACCACTAAAACCACTCTTTCTTGGCCTCTATATTCACTTGAGTAGATATTTCCACTGACTTTACCTTAGTATTGAAAAATCCAAGGGCTTCTACAATGGCCTCCACTTAAGTAGATATTTTCCACTTTTGGAAAGAATGGGCCATAGTGGAGACCCTTGAAGTTGTGTCTTGATCTCTTCTAGTGCAAGCTCTAAGAATAGTCCAAAATTTAGCTCCTAAAGCATGGATCTCTAGATTTTCCTAGTACGAACCTTCTCTAGATAAGCTTTTATGAGTGTAAACCCCTAGATTAGGTTGAGGTCTTAGAACTTCATCCTACATGAATTTCCCTATCTCTACTATAGGAATTTGATGGATAGACTTCACCTTGGAATTTTTTAATAGGGGTCCCATAACATAGGTAACCTTGACTTTTTACTCTTGGGTTTGCTCTTATTACCTCCTTCCATCTCATCGTCACTTTTTCCTAGGTTGTGATGATCCTCTTGCTTGTGGTCCTCTCTTGGATGCCATCTATGATGATAAACATAACCCATGATTAGTTTCTTAGGCATAACCTTTGTTTCCTTTAGATATTTTTGTTACTTTGATAAAGTTATGTTTATTGGTCAAATGTTGGATTTTTATCATTAAATCTTTATTTAGTGATTATAGGCTTATGATATAATTTTATTCATGCTTTAATAGAGGTTAATTATTGATATTAACTCTTGTGATTATTAATTTAATATCTTAATCCATGAAAAGCTATAGAAATTTCCAAAAAAAAAATCTATGAAAACCTCGTGTTTGATCTTCACATAATGCAAAGAATACCTTGGTAGATCAAGAATTAAAAAGAAAGTGAAATTAGTTAAGTGGTTAAGAAGTTATGGCTCTTAGAAGGCTCTAAGCTCTAAAAATTGATAACAAATTCTCTTACATTTGGGAAAATTGGTGAAAATGAGCTAAGTATATTTATAGAACTATTATGCCTAGTCGATGGGAATGTTTTGACAAGGCTACATCAACTATTCTTGCTACGTTGATGAGGATGTGTTGACATAGCCATTCACATCAATTTTCACTTAAAGATATTGAGGGATTTTGAATGAGTGTGGGGTTAAAACCAAAGCTAAATGAAAGCTAAAAAACTTCGAAAATCATAGCAACATAATAATTGATGATATGGTTCAAGAAATTGAAGTAATTTGAGAATGTGCAATCAGTTTGGATGGATATTTCTTATGCCAAAGTTGACAAAAAATTTTATTTGTTTAGCTATCAAGATGATAAAGATTACAATGGGGCCTATGGTTAAGGAATTGAACTTAAAGTAAACTAAAAGATATGCAAGGGAATCCTTTTCAAAGTAGGCTTATGCCTAATATACCCTGGTATAAACCTCATTACAAGGAGTCCATAGGCACTTAGGATGATGAATGGTTATTTTAAGTTAAATTCCATAGCCATGTGAGGAATTGTATTAGGATTATGTAAATTATAAAATAAAACTATGAATTCACCATGGCATGAGGTAGTAAGATGAAAAAAAATGGAACACATAAATGGTAAATGGAAAATAGAAGATAAATAATATGCATCATGGTTACATAAGACCCTTAGTAAAATTTGTAATTAGGATGATCCAATACCTATTCATTCCAAGTCTAGAACAAGGCCACTCCAATTACAGTAATATCACATTAATGTATTCCTTCTCTTCTACCATCAAAAGCCTATAACAACCACAAGGGACAACCATCACTCCAAGAAAAGAATAAAAGAGAAGAAGAAAGTAAGTAAAACCTTAGTTAGAGGGGTGCCTTTCCAACCCTATAACTAGTGCTTGTAGCCTGTGAGATTGTCTAAGGAGTGTGCTTTGAATTCTTATTTGGTTTTTCTTCATTTTATGGAAACCAACCCATGCAAAGACATGTTTCCTTTTATGGTTGATAATAGGAGTAATGATATACCAATGAGGAGTCATAGAATAAAAGAAGGAAGTTGACAAATGAACATAAAAAATCTCCTTAAGGTTACACCCTTTTCCATTTCCACATTGTCCTTTTCTAGTTTGTAGGATAACCAGATCATATGTTACTTTTAGTTTGTATGTGAAAGAACCTTCATGTTTTCATAATGCAAACTTCACATCAAACAATTAAAATAGATGGATGTCACGAACTTACTACCTGATACCACCAAAAAACTAATAGTCTATTAGTTAAGAACATAGTCTAAGGACAAAGTTTGCCTTTTGGTATCAATCATAACTTTGATAGTTGCATTTAAAAAATTTTAAAATTTGCAATAGCCATGAAAAAAATAAAATATTTCAAATAAGAATAAATGAAATTAATGAGAAAATAATAAGAAAATGAAAATATATAAAATAATTAGTCAAATATTTTTAAAATGAAAAACATATAAAGAAAATTGTAAAAAAAATGAAGAAAAATATTTTATCCTTGTCAAGATGTTTTAGTAGATGGATATCTCCCCCACAACTAAGTTTGAAGGAGTAGATTCAAAAAATAAAGCATGCTTGTTTTTTATCAGAGATGTTAGTGTTATGGTCAATTACCTGGAAGTCCATGAATGGTTTAAGTTTTTGGATGTTGACTAGCATGTGCTTTTGAGGGGTTATTCGGTGGCAAATTATCATAGCCTTGGAAAAAAAAAGTTAAGTGAATAATTTAAGCTTCTTCTCATAATGTTTAGAACTTAGTACATTATAGCACATGCATGGGATTCCAATAGAGAACCTTATCTCCTAGTTTAAATATAACTTTCCCAATCTATGCAACATGATGTTGTTTATTATTTACCTTGTCTCTTCCATTATTAGAGCTACTTTTCAATTTTCATCTAGCATATTAAGTGTCATGAGTCATTCTTTTTATCCTAGGTTAATTTCTAATTAAAGTTCATATGCAGTTGTGAGCGTACGAAGTTTAGTTTGAATTGAAAGTTTAGGTAAATTTCTATACACTAATTCATAGGGAGAGTATCCTATAGGAAGTTTCCATGTTGAGCAGTATGTCCAAAGGGAATCATTGAGTTTGGTGATCTAGTCTTTCCGATATCTACTAATGGTTCATGTTAAAATCTATGTGATTTTCCTATTGGTTATCTTTGCTTGACTGTTGGCTTGGGGATGATAGGATGTTGTGAGTTTATGTTACATCCCCAAGTGTTGCATTAACTTACGAAAACTATAATTTGTGAAATGTGTTCCATTGTCGAAAATTAGTGCTCTAGATACAATAGACATGTTTATCACTTGTTGCTAAAAAAATTAGATAATAGTGGCATATGTATAATTGGATACAATAGCAGCCTCAGCCTACTTAGTACATTAGTCAATGGCAATAATAATGTAGGATTTCCCATTGGACATGGAAATGATGGGTCCCAAGAAATCAATTCCCCAAAGGTCGAAAGGTTCTATTGGTTGAATCCACTATTGGGGCCCTTTCATTCTAGTCATCATTCCTTTATCTTGTAGACATCTTTTGTAAGAAAAAGAGAAATAATGAGCTTCCCTAAATATTATCGTAAAATGTATCTTGCCATCAAGATATTTATGGTTGTACTTCTTTCTACATAGTGGCTCCCACAAGGATCCTCATAAGTATCTTGGAGGACTCTCAATTAATCTTCTTTAAGTGCACACAATAGTACTAGACCATCAACATAAACCTTATAGAGGTTTCCTTTGATCTCCATGTAGTGTTTAACCTAGTGAAGAAACTACTATTTCTTTCTATGATTTCATTCTGTAAGAGTCTCTTGTATGAGTAAATATGAGAGAAACTCATTATACCAATTTGTGATCCTTCGTTTATGAACTTAAATTATCTTAGCAAAGAGAAGTTCATCTAGAAATTGATCAGATGAATATTTTTCATTATCATTACTATTCCATCTTAAATGAGCGAAATGATCTACAACTTCATTCTTGGTCCCTTTTCTATCCACCATGATGAGATCAAATTTCTATAAGATTACAAACCACTATATAACACAAGAGCTTACTATTGACTTGCTCATTAGGAAATTAATTGCACTCTGATCGGTGTGCACAAAAATTGGGTATCCAATAACATAGTGCTGGAATGTTTTTAAGGCATATACCACCACCACCATGAGTTCTTTTTTGGTGGTGTAATTAAGTTGCACATCCATAATGCTTCTACTTTCACAATGAATATAATACAAATGTTTTTGATCATCCATTTATCTTAGTACTAATCTTAGTGGATAGTTGGATGCATCTATCATGATATATAATGATTTGAACCAATCAAAATCATGTAAAATTAGAGTCTCTACAAGCTTATTCTTTAAGTGTTGAAATGTTTATTTGCATTTTCTAGTCCATGCAAAAATTGCATTCTTCTTGGTAAGCTCTACCAACAACTTGGTAATTTTAGAGAAATTTTCAATGAAGCATCTATAATAACTAGGATGATCAAGGAATAACCTCACATCTTTGACAGTTTAAGGTTATTTGGATATTTCTTAGATGATCCTTACCTTTTTAGGGTCCACCTTAATTTATTTTTATAAGATTTTATGCCCCAAGACAATGTCTTCTTAGATTATCAAGTGGCTCTTTTGCTAGTTGATCCATAGGTATATCTCCATATATCATTTTAGTACCTACTCAAAATGGTCCAATGCTTATTCCAAATCAGTGCCATAGGTAAACAAGTCATCCATGAAGACTTCCATACCAATATCAATCTACTATTAAAAGATACTTAAGGGTACATGTTGGAAAGTTACAGGAGCATTAGAGGCCAAAGGGCATCTTTTTTTATGTAAAAGTCCCTTAGGAACTTTTAAAAGTTATCTTGGCCTAGTCTTCTAGTGTAATTTGGATTTGGTTGTACCCACTATACCCTTCCAAAAATCTGTAATAATTATGCCCTTCAATTATATCTAACACTTGGTCCACAAATGATAGTAAAAAATGATCTTTGAATATGACCATGTTCTGAAATCTATATAGATCCTCCATTGTTCTTCTTTCTTTGGTACAATAACAAGTTGGCTTACCCCCTTACTATCTACCATAGGATAGATGAATCCTACCTTAAGAAGTTTTTCAACTTCATTTTTTATAACTTGTTTTAGTTTTGGACTTAACCTTCTTTACGACTACCACTTTGGTTTGATGGTAGAGTTTGTATAGATCTACTACTAGCATATGCAAAAATATATTCTAGTCAATTCATCATATGATCAAGCAAAGGTTGTTGAACATTTATTTACTACTTTTAGCATCTTTCCTTTTTGTCATTGGTGAGGTTGGCATTGATGATTACTAGCTTGCCATTATCCAAAAATACATATTTCAGAGTTGTTAGTAAAGATTTAAATTCAAAAGGTTCTTGTTTAAAATTATGAGGGCTTTCTAACTCTCTCTAATCCATTTCTACTTCTATGTGAAAGAGTTGGTTCTGAATTAGCAAAATTTCATCCATCTTATTAATATAAGCATTTGTAAGAAGCTCAACTGGTTTCATGTACATTGTTGAACTAGAGCTAACATCTATTTTTAGCCACTAGGTACCCTCTTATTTTGTGGCTATTTCATACAAGAACCTTTGGACATTTAATTTTTTAGCATACTTCTTACATTCAGTGATGGATGTGCTCTTTATAGCCCATATTTTTTACATGCAATGGTACCCTGTGTCACTATATGCAATGCATGGAACCCTCTTCTAATCAACTTTCCCAAAGTCATTTTCCTTAGATATTTTCAATGAAAGATCTCTAATTCTTAGTTTAGCATCAATTATCCTCAGTTAAGCCCTTCCCATGACAATTTGGAAGTCCCCCTTATAGTTGTCCACACGGATTACTAGGAAATCTGTTAGATAGGATCATCCTTAAACAATGGTCACAATATCCTCCACCAATCCTAGGAAAATAGTGATAGATTGATCAACAAGCTCTAATCTGATGTTACATTTCTTTAGTGGAGTTACGTTCCATGTTTTATACATTTCTTAGGAGATTAAGTTCACCTTGGAACTTGAGTCTAATAGAGCTTTACATAGATCATTTCTTGCAATCTCTAAGTAGATTAGAGGACTTTCTAAATCAAATATTTTCTTGGAAAGATGTCCTACCTTAACCTAGTCAGTAACTACATGAGTTAACATCAAAATATGGACTTTTTTGGATCTTTGATTTGAAGGTGGCTCTTTGATGATTTCCAAAGTAGTTTATGAAGAATTAGTAGTCACAGATGCCTGTGGGGGTTTAGGTGAACTATTAGGTGTGAAGAAAGCCCTTTTCTGAGACTTACACTTAGAACCACTCAAAGTGTAATCCAAATATAAGTTCATGACCTACATGACATTGTGTTGCCAAGGCTATGACACTATTTCATCTTGCAAAGAGGATGCAAGTGGAAAAGAAGTAGAATTGAAAGCTAGAGATTATTATGATAGATAATGAGGATAAGTAGATGGAGATTCAACTTGCAAACTAGTGGCTCTATGATATTCAACAGGTAATAATGATGAAAGAAAGAAACATGAATTTTAGAGCCACTAGAAGATATAAGTTGTTGAACATAATAAACATATGGATCCAATTGATGACAAGGATATCCCTACCTTGGTGGTGGCATCCCCTATGACTATGGGTTTTACCATTAATGATAACAATCTTAAGGTTGAGGTCACACTTCATTAGAAAAATATTGTTGTTATTGGAATTGTTGCTGATAATTACCTTGTCGATAAGGCAATATTCTGGGTGATTACCTTTTTACCAATTTTGGATTCAAGGCATAGGCCCCAAATTCTTGCAAATATGACAGTATAAAACAATATTAATTGGTATGTTCGTATTGGCAAATGTAACAACCTTCAAAGCATTGTACATTAAATAATACCCTCAAATTGGACCAAAAACAATTTCACTCTAGACATATAACTAATTGGAAATCTAGGGTATTGAAGATCTACCACTAAATCCCTCACCAACACATTTCAACAAACAATTAGCAAGATCAATATACATGCCCAAATTTTAAGTAAGAAAGAAAAGAAGGAAAGGGAACCTGTGAGTTTAGCTCAAAATATCTTCTCTAAAGAGAGATGAAAGTTCCATAAGAGGGCCACAAATGGATTAATGTTGATATAATGATGCAGTATATTCATTACCTTGATGTCTTCCTTCTCTGCTATATCTTGGTTCCAACCCAATACAAAATAAAGAACCAATTAGCTAGTAGCTCTTTGAGAATTTAATATGAAAAACCTTATTCTTGTTGGTTTCATTGAATTCTTCCAACACCACTTTTCTAGTTGCTTCAATATTCTTGATACTATCTCTTATTTCCCTTAACTTCTACACAAAAAACCTTCTTAAAACATGGATGTCATCCCTTGTTGCATTTTTGCAACATAGCAAGTGGAGAAATAAGAAAAATATTTTTGGATTGAATAGGTCTAGCATTACTACCTTACCTTGCTTTGAAAAAAACTAACTATCCAAGTAACTATAGTAGTGAAGAAGCTACAAAAGTAGGGGCTTCTTATGCTTTACCACAAAGAACCTAATTAAGTGTAGCATGCACTACATCGTTCAGTACCCAAACCTTCTAACATCAAAGTAAGTTGTTAATGGCACAATATTAGGAACTTTAGTAACTTTGGACTTTTATTATAGGCCCACCCAACACTTGTTCTTTAAACTCTTAATATTCTTGAGCTTGAAGGAAATATTCTAGAAGTCCATTATCATAAACTCTCTTGTTGGTAAATACGAACTTTCTCTATCCTTGTTGTACTTCAAGATTGAGTTTATGCTTACAAGGTGATGCTATATGGAGATTTTTTTTAATTAAATGTTAGTAATTTTATAGAAAACAACTTAATTTTAAACTTGACATGCTTTAAATTACATCGACGTAATTCCATTATTCTTATAATCTTTTTCTAGAGAAAACTTTGGTCGAGACGAAAGCATTAACTCATCTAACAAATTAGTTATAATTATGTTCTATTTAGACCAATTAGGTTCCATGTTGATAAAGGCTCTATTGATATCACATGATTTTGGTTCTGATGACATCAACACCCTAGTTCCATGTAATTTGATAATACTTAAATAAATTGTATGCAAAATGAAAGATCACATATTACATAATCAAATGATGTATTCAGATTGTAGTTCTATTAACATCACTTAGGCATCTTCAATTTTGCTAACATTATTACTCTAATTCCACTAATGTCATCATTTTGGCTCTATAGATATCATGTGCCTCAAACATGACATTGGATGAAGAAACACAACTTAGGAGTATGGCCTTTTGGTGTGGTAAGTTCCAAAACTACAGACATCATCAAGAACCAATGCCAAGAACTATTGATGTGACATGTTCTAGTTTCATTGAAAAATTTCTTGTAAAGCTTGAATTTGTCATTTCATAAAGCCTCATGTTATAAACATTTCTAATAAAGGCAAAACTTATTGAAAGAAGTGTCCATGTGAAACAAATATTTGGATGTTAAGAGAAGCTCTCCCATGTCAACCGCACATCAAATTTTCCACATTTACTTTTTTGCAAAGAAGCTAGATGTAAAACCAGATCTTGCATGTCAACTTTTTACAAAGAAGCTAGATTTTATACCAAAGGAGCTTGAATTTTGGTTCTAAACCAAGTACCTTTTAAAAAAAAGTGAATCAACTAAGCTCTTTAGAATCATACAACCAATTTGTTATGATAGAAACATCATCTTGTAAAATGATCATCATCTTTATAGGCTCAAACTAAATTCCTTATTTGCTAGCCAACTAGGTAGATAAGCTTTGTAGAATAGATTCTCTAGTTCTAAATGAAATATCTCTTAGCATTATTAATATGATCAATTCTAGTATCACTAACTTTAGCATCTTGGCTCAACATAATTTGATGATACTTGAATAGATTGTGTGCAAAACCAAGGGTCACATGTCACATAATTGAATGATGTCATTATATTGTAGTTCTGCTAACATCACTTGGGTAGTTCTAATTTTACTGATATTATGATTCTAATTATACTAATATCATCATTTTAATTCTATAGACATCTTATGCCTCAAACATGAAGCCAAATAAAGAAACATAACTTAAGAGCATGGTCTTTTTAATGCGGTAGGTTTCAATTCCACTAATGCCAACATACTTGTTTCACTAACATAATCAAAAACTAGCACAAAATGATATCTATGTAAATGAATACCATTAAAATAACCTTTGAATATACTACATGATAACATAGATAAATCGAATGAATGCTTTCTTATAAAACTGGAATTTTTCATTTCACAAAGCCTTGTATTGGAAATGGTTCCAACAAAGGCATAGCTTATAGAAAGAGATCTCCATGTAGAATTAATATTCAAATCTTAATATGAGCTCTTCCATATCAACCACACACCAAATTTTCCACGTCAACTTTTTACAAGGAAGCTAGATTCTAAAGTAAGCATCTTTTTTTTCTTTTTAAAAGCAAATTAATTAATCTTTTAGAATCATACAACTACCACACTATGATAGAATTTTCATCTCATCAAATGACCACTATCTTCATAAGTAGATGAGCTTAATCAAACCAAACTTATTTTTTTCTAGTTAACTAGATAGATAAGCTTTCTAGGATAGCGTTTCTAGCTTTGAATGAAAGATCTTTCAGCATTGCTAATGTGGTT
>MNCI01023415.1:203388-220676 GCA_015680685.1 Gnetum montanum | reverse complement strand
CGATATCGCGTACGCGATATCACGGCCGACGCAAACCGCGTCTCGTCAATATGCCTTAAAGACAAAACTAGACAAACATAAGAAACTTAGAATTTTATCCTTGTTGATTTAGTAAGTTTTGGTTGTGTTGATACTAACATGATGGTTTTTCTGTTGTCATCAAGAACCAGTGTAAGAATGACATCTACATAAAATGGATATCATTAGAATCATCTTTGACTACACTAAATGATAAAATCATTTTTTCAATCAAATGCAATATCGTATCAACAATATTGCAGCTCATGCTATGTCATCATTGATACAATGTCTCAAGATATGTGTAGCCTTATAAATAATGACACTTGGGCACACAAGCAACAACAATTTTTACCAACCCTTACCCAAACTCTTGTAGTTTCATTTTGTAATTTTAGCAATAGTGCGAATGCCCACAATGTGCTGTTAAGCAATTGACTAGAGTCTTTATTCAAGTAAATTGTACTTGGACATAGTTTATGACCAATAATAAAGATTGAGACTTTTTTACATCATTATATCATTCCTTAGTTCTTTCATTCTATTTTTTACTTAGCATAATTTTATAGTTTTCTTAGTTTAATCATTTACATTTCAAAGTACCTTACTTTTAAGCTCATTAGTTAAGCAAAATGGGTATAACTAGTTTTAAGCATTTAAGTGTGATTGTTTGGTAACCCAGTAGTGGTCTCACTTGATTCACTTAGTAGTAATTCCACTTGGTAATTCTAGTAATAATTACATAAGCCCAAGACATGATCAATAAACCAAGAATGAATACTCATCACTACTAGGAAAGAATAGATTTACATTTTAGCATTACTTAGACTTAACTTTAATTCCATTTTCAATCATGATCAACACTTGGAGTAATGAGAGCCATACAACATCATCTAACATATGTCTCACTGTGAGTTAAACCATACATTTAGATTTCACTAACTCAAAGTGAGAAGACAACTATCATGAACTTAACATCAACTCCCAACATAATTACATTCTCCATACATAGATTACAATCTAGTCAAATGTGAACACTTCTGACTTCTATGGTAGAGTGTTGGAATATGTCACCATTCATCATTGGCACCATTGTTGGGGATGTGTCAATGTGTGCTTAGTAGTTGATCTCTTAGAGTTCATTGTATCAAAAATTACAAAGTCTATTTTTTACACCTTTAATCAAACTTAATAAANCATTGTATCAAAAATTACAAAGTCTATTTTTTACACCTTTAATCAAACTTAATAAAAAACACACACACACACACACACACACACTCTCTCTCTCTCTCTCTCTCTCTCTCTCTCTCTCTCAAGCATCAAGAATATGACATGGCTTCTACACTTAGAGAAAAATCATCACCTACCAAAGAATTTTAAAGAAGTCATGATAGAACACATGATGAAGAAGACTAAAGTGCACCAATGCATACAAGAATTACATATGCTCATGCTAACGCATACTCTTCTAATTTCACATTCATTCTTCACTAGGATGAATAGCTCAAATCAAGAGACTTGCAAGGCAACATAGTTCTTCCACCAAAATGTTCCATACCATTAATGTTTCAAGCAACCCTTATGAAGGCCAACCTAAGTTAGGGTTTACACGCAAGGAAGATTATCGTAGATGACTACCCATCAAATTTAAAAGTTAATAGACCAAGTGGCAAAAGATAAAGGAGAGTTAAAAAAAAAAAGATAATTAGCTAAAGAATATAACTGACTTCCATTGATCAAAAAATGAGATGTTCGTATGTGTGACAAGTATGAAAAAGAAACCTTGGAAGATGTAATTCAAAAGAAAACTCTATCAATTTAGATATTGATTAATGATATAGCAACAAATGTGGAGAATATGTGGGACTTGGTGGATGAAAAGTTTACTATAGCTCTTAATATAGTAGAAAAAAGGACTAAACAAGCATTCAATAAAGGCAAAAATAAGAAGAAGAGAAGAGATCATGGACGAGAAGCGTATCATAAAAAACGAAAAGTTGCTACGATTGAGAAGTACATCAACTCTAGTTTAGAAGAAGAGGAAGGATGCAAGGCATGCCAGTATGAACATCCTAAGGGATTTTTCCCTATTATGGTCCACTTGTAAGAGTTTGGAACATACACACTCAATCCAAAATTTGTTAAAAAGCAAATGCCAAGAAGGTTATCTTATCCTTGGGGTAATCTTAGAAAATCATTCCAACCAACCTACTACCCAAGAAGAGCTTATCCTCAACTGCAAGAGCAATACCAACAGTAGTGGCAATAGCCACAAGCATGGGCAATGCCACCATTGAAGCAACAATATCCATATAAGCAACTAGATCCTTATGGATATTATGTACAATGTCTAATCTCACCAAGGAATGCTTTAGTTTACACTTCTTCCCATTATTATCCACCTCAATATTATAGGCCCACCACTCCAAGGATGGATTCCAATCCTTACACACATCAACAAGCAGCTGGTTTATCAAACCAACCTTTCAATTCTCTACCACCAATGCCACCACCGATCATACAAGGAAAGCTACCATCACAGCCTTAGTAGAGAAGTGCTACAATGGTGGTAAATATACAAAGAGAGGATCATACCAAAGACACTAAAGCAAAAATTGAGAAAACATCCTTTTCTAGAACAAGTCTAGAAAAAGTTGATAGAGTAAGGAATTCATTAAATCATGTCCCTTATATGAAGGATCCTCATACAAACACCCTACTTCTCCAACAATCAGATCAAAAGATTATGACTATTATGCTAACTAACATGGTCTCAAACTAGGTAAAGGTAGGAGTTCTTTCTAAGAAAAAATTGATCTAGGAATTCCTCTAATTTATAAATAAATTACTAGAAATTCACCATGCAAAGCTCTACTCAACTTAGGTTCTAGAGTAAATTTGATATCTTAAGAAACATATAAGGAATGGAACCTACCACCCTTAAAGAAGTGCAACATAAGGTTAGAGCTAGCAAATCAATTTATCACCATTCCTTTGGAACAGATGGAAGATGTGGTGACCACTATTAATGGGTGGTCTTATCTGGTAGATTTTTTAGTGATTGATGTAAAAAATGATAACAAAAAGTTTCCTATCATTATGGGAAGAGCATGGCTTAGCACGATTGATGCTAAGTTAGGATTGAGAGATTTATCCATGGAAATATCTAAGGAAGATGAGTAAGAAGCCATAGATACACAAAGAATTCCATGCATTATTAATGATAACAAAGGATGTAGTTGTGAACTAAAACTTTAGAATGTCAACATAATCCTTACACTAGCCCACAATAGATGTGAGAAACAAGTGTATGAACAAGAAGAAACATTGGCCGCCAAACCAAAAGACACCCAATGGTTAGAAATTAAGAACATAAAAATATACAATACATGCATGGAAGCATCTGACTCACTTATTAACTTCTATCCTAAGAAAATTATCCAAACTAAGAACTCACAAAGGGAAATCCTAAATCATAATCATACACCAGCAGATCATGGAAATGGAAACTCAAAATTTGAATTTAAGAATAAACAAGAAAGTATAGTTAGACCTTTTAAAATGGAAAGATCATTTAGTCCAACAAGATATATGTCCCTATAAGATTAGAATTTGATTATCATCAATCTCACATGGGATAATAAATGAAATTCTAAATCACTACGAATGATATAAAGAAACCTAGAGTGTATGATCTAGGGGATCTAGGGTTCATTTCTCGAATACTTGCCCATGAGTTTAGTCATGAGGGAGATGCCCCATATTGACATAGGAATTGATAAGTGCTTTTCAACTTTTTTTTTTTTCTAATTTTTGCGGTTTATAATTTTTGTTATACTTTTACCTTTTCTTATTACCTTTTCATATTCTTTAATATCTTTCATTCTTTTATCCTTTTTTATCTCCTAATCATTTGCTATTCTTTGATATCTTTCAAATTCTTTCTCTATTTTTCCAATTTTTTTCTATGATTTTCATTACTTGTCTTGAACATATTTTTGTTAATTTTTCAATAAAGTGCAAGGAATAAAGCAAGATGTAGTTCCAATAAGGTGAATATTTTCTTATATTATTAAATCATGAATGATTGATTTCATATAAAATTAGACCACATCATCCATCCACTCATTTCCAACCATAAGAGGTTCTTACCATGGCCATAATGATATTCTTCTCACAATAAAACTAAAATAAAATTGTGGTCATTATGCATTGATAGAAAACTGAAAAACCAAATGGGAATGAAAAGGATGTGACATTAAGGGGACTTGCGGAATCTCTAGAACTACTAATGTGAGTTTTATCTTCTTGTTAAAGGTGTATTATTTTCTTGAGTTCTAATGCAAAATAGAAGTAAGAGTACAATAAATGTTGCCTTACCATGTCACTGGAAAGACATGTTACCCATGCCTGAAGATAGATGGCTTCTCAGAAATCTAAAAAATGAAAAAAGTGTGCTATTAATAACTACCTTCCTTGAACTACATTGCCAAGTGGTAATATTTTTTGCAAAATTTATTATCTTATGGTTGTTAGTCTTGGGGATGATACAATGCGATGTCACTGGACAATGGTTTGTACTTGGTTTGGATATTGGATAGAAAGGATAATAATTACTTTAACCACATGTTACACATAAGGATTCATTATGCCTATGGTAAGACACCTCACGTCCCAATTTCTACAATCCCTTTTATCATTCCACCTCACTGGTATATTTAATCATAATTCTATGGTTTTATATAATATAGTGTTATTTTCCCAATCTAGTGATATTAACATGTGTGTTTTGATGAACAAGTATGCTTTACATTTAACTCCTTGAGTGCCTACGAACACTTTTAGGCATGGTTATACAAGGCCGCTAAGGGATGAAACCTACTTTAGGGAGGATCCACTTATATAACTTTTGTACCTCATACCTGACGTCCAACTCCACATCATTTTGTACCTCTGAAACACTTTAGCACTCAAAGTTTACTTCCCACAAGTGTTATAATCCATCCATATGTTAATAATCCTTAATCCATCTCATATAAATCCAATAAACTTTTGTTGCTTGAGATTCCTTCCTTATGACTTTTGAATGCAAAATTTTTGATATCCAAACATCATCCATGATTCAAGATCCTTTAGACAGCCTCTATGTTTTCCAAATCATCCAATTAACTTAATTTTTTCATGAAAATTTATCAAAAATACAAAAATTTTCAACGGTGACATTGTAATTATGATGTCATATTTCCTACGACGTTAGAGCTACGATGTCATATCAATAATGTCACACATATAAAAATAGTATATATACACATGGAAGTTAGAAAAATTTTTCATTCTACCATTTCAAAGCAAGAGAAGTTTTTCCAATTTTTCTGAGCTCTAGCAATCAAATTTCCTTATGCCATAACTTCCTCACTGCAACTTCGATTTGAAAAATTCTTGAACCCTATTGATTTTGAAGTGCTCAACTTAATTATGGGAGGGTCTATTGTGCATACATAAGGATATTTGAGCCAAAATTTCCTAACACCCAGAAGATAATATAAAGGATAAGTATAAGGATACAATAAGAATATGATAACTAGCCAATCAAATTAAAGCTAAAGGGATTAACTAATTCTCCTAACTAATCATACCAACCATTTAAAGGCATAATAAATGAGAAAACCATAATTATGGAAGCTCATAATAATTAAAGATATAACAATGAGGAGTTTCTTTTTAAAATTTCTCTAACTCTACAATTATAATAAAGACCTTAATTGCTAAAAAAGATAAGAACTTGATCAAACCAAAAATATGAGAAAGGATTATGAACTACTAGGAACCAATTTGAATTCCTTGGTAACCTTGAACCCTTAATGATTTCCTATAGCCCCAAAGAGACTTGTAGCATTAGGACCTTCATCGCATGATAGCAAGAGACCAAGAGGCTGTAGGAGAGGCCAAGTAGGAGAACAAACTCTACAAGCTAAGCATGTGGAGTGGGAGGCTCAATAATTCAGCATCCAGCAATAGATTCCTACCACCAAACATTTAGCACAAGCATAAGTAGAGGCACCACCAACACTTGAATAAGGATAACATCTCATGCTATCTAATGACTACCTCCAAGCCATTCAAGAAAAATCCATAATGTCTATGGTTATTGTGAAGCTGAACTTTTTTCCATTCATGGAGTTTGCTCTTAAAGTTGTTAAAATGCAACTTCAAGCATCTCCGTTGTGGCCAATACTATCCAGTAATACCAAATGGTACTTGAAAGAAGTTTACCAATTCTAGAAAAATAAACAAGATGGTGCAACAATGAAGATTGAAGGGGTCTCAATATCATACTCTATTGAGGCAATAGCAAAGGCCTTAAATATACCAAATGTCAAAGCCAATGTTACACAGATTTCCACAAGGTCTGACACTAATGCTAAGAAGCTGTGGCTATAGAGAGCTTATGATGAAGAAGATAAAGATTATAGTAATCTCACTATGGAGGAGAAGATTTATTTTAAGATTGGAACCTACCACTTGTTCTCAATAAAGAGGTTCAATCAAATCTCAACATATGTAGCTTGAGAAAGTATAATGTTGATGGGAAAATTTAATGTCAACATTGTCCATTTGCTCTTCCTAGAGATTCAAAGGTAGTTTGAAGAGAAGAAGGGAAATTACATTGTCATTCCCTTGCCTTATCAGGAAGCTATGCAAGTAAGCGAGGACCCTAGGCTACACCAATGATGTCTTAAGAAAAGCTCAAAATGCATCCTATGTTGAAATGTCAAAATAAGTGCCGCCCAAGAAAGATTAACTAGAGAAGCCAATAGGCACTGAAGGGTTTTCAGGATCTTACACCAACTAGTAACATTCCAACTACCTGTCAACTACAAACAAGCAAGACCCAATAGTCAAACACCTATAGGTGATAGACCTAAGCAACAAGCTCCACCACCATCACAAGATTACCATCCCTCAATGAGCCATCTATGCTAGATCATAAACACTATCAACTGGGGAGCAAGGGAGGGCTCAAACCTATACAAATTAATAGAAAGCTCCATAAGGCCTATGGTTTCTATAGATCCTATTAGTGAGTAGATATCCTTGCAAGTTGGAGGAAAGGAGAATTTGGTACAACAAATGTTAGGGAACACTGCATCCTTCCAGGTAATGCTTGAAACTAGTAAAGGTGTCATAGTTGTGGTCATGCAACACCAAGATGTAGTTGGAGTAGAAAAGGTAATAACTAACCATATCAAGAAGTCATTCAATGTCCCTGTTGTGCCACCAATCAATAATTTTGAAGCTAGAGATGCTCAAATGCTAGCCAGTACCTCTATGACACTTGCAAAACATGAGGATGTACTTCACAAACTGTTGTAGATAGGCTAGGTCATGCAGAATCTTTTTGATATCCCCAATGATATTATTGTAGTGCAATTTGATCTAATAGCCAACAAAGAGAAGCTAATGATGGTAGAAACAATGGCAAAACATGCTAAAAATGAAGTGTAGAGGCTACAAGAAGAACTGGTAGCTATAAGAACATAATTAAGGAACCTTGTACAATTTGTTATTCCAACTAGCTTGAGCAATACAAAATTGATCAAGGCAACTAATTACCAAGAATATACATGTAAAGATAGAAAGATAGAAGGCTATGTGGAATGCCTCAGTAGTAAAAGCTCAAACATACGCACATGCCAAAGCTCTCACTACTCTTAAGGAGGAGAATAAGAAACTTACTACCAATAACACAAGGTTAACTAACATTGAGAAATAGAAGAATGTTCTTGAGGAAAGCATGCATCAACAATGAGAATAATTTATTCAAATCAACCAAGACATGAACAAATTGGCCCATGAAAATAGGACCTTCTCAATGGAGGAAGTATGTGTCATTCGATAGAAGTCTACAATTAAAATACACATGTGACAAAATGAGGCCAAGAAACACAAAAAGCTCAAACAACATTTTAGGAATCAAGTGGGAATGTACAAGCAAATAAATGAAAAGAAAATCCGAATGGTAAATGCTAGAATCAATTCATCACTACCCAAACACTAGATTGACAATCTATCTTGGACAACCTAGCCCATGTCCATCAGGTTGAAATCAAAAATAAGGACCTACAGATCGAGGACTTAACAAAGTAGATGGGGTTAGCTAACCTCTAGTATGCTAACTTGTCCATATTGATAGCAAGATTTCCTCATGATAAGCTTGAGCAATAAGTAGTAGCGGTGTATGTCATGTATGAGAAGGAGTTTGCTAATTGGAAGGATGCTTTGCAGAAGCTGCATGTCACAAGCTCCAAGCTTGAAATTGTTAAGGCCAGTTACTAGAAACATAAGGATGTTGCAACAAACATAGCACGTTAGATGACAGATTATCAGGAATTAAGAAAGGTGGCTAGGGATTTTGAAGAAGAATGATGATAATTTATGGCATGGTACGTCAAGGGTAATAAAATGTCTCCGCACCTACCATGCCTATGGGATGTACCAACTTCATCCAACATTGCATAATTTGCATGGATGGTACATTATACCAAGATGAAAGAAGATAAACTTTAGGCACTTCTAAATAGGTATCAATTTCAAAAGCCTAATGGCAAGGAGAAGAAGTTGATAAAGGAGCCTCCATCACTTGAAACCTAAGGCCTATATTGAGCTACTTCAATATTTCTTTTTGCTTTGTTTTGCTTGTTAAATGTCATCTATGTCCAATTTTTGTAAAAACACCAATGCAACATTCAAATTCATATAAATAGTAAAGTCATGTCAAGTCAAATCTACCTCTTAATTTTGTAAGGGACTCTATCCTTATTTTGTTTTAACTCAAGGATAAGTTTCTAGTCAATCATGGGAATATGATAAAACCATTTTTTTAATCAAATGTGATATCATATCAATGATATTGTAGCTACAATATCATAGCTCATGCTATGTTATTATTGATACAATGTCTCAAGAGCTATGCAACCCTATAAATACTAATACTTGGGCACATAAGCAACAAAAAAATTTTCCAATTCATATCCAAACTCTTGTAGTTTTGTTTTGTAGTTTTAGTGATATGCCCATGGTGTGATGTTAAGAGGTTGACTAGAGTCTTTATTTGAGGAACTTGTATTTGGGCACAGTTTATGACCGATAATAAAGATTAAGACTATTTTACATCATTACAACATTCCTTAGTTTTTTCGTGCTATTTTTTACTTAGCATAATTTTCTTATTTTCTTAGTTTAATCATTTACATTTCAAAGTACTTTACTTTATGCTCATTAGTTAAGTAGATTGGGTATGATTGGTTTTGAATGTTTAAGTGTGATTGCTTAGTAACTTAGTAGTTGTCTTGCTTAATTCGCTTAGTAGTAATTCCACTTGGTAATCCCAATGATAATTAAATAAGCCCAAGATGTGATCAATAAACTAGGAATGGATACCCATCGCTACTAGAATAGAATAGATTTACATTTAAGTGTTACTTAGACTTAGACTTTAATTCCATTTTCAATCATGATCAACACTAGGAGTAATGAGAGCCTTACAACCTCATCTATCATATGCCTCACTATGAGCTAAACCATACATTCAAATTTCACTAACTCAAAGTAAGAAGACAATAGTCACAAACTTAACATTAACTCCTAACATAATTACACTATTCATCCATGGATTATGATCTGGTCGCATGTGAACACTTGTGACTTGTACAGTAGAGTGTTGGGATATGCCATCGCTCATCACTAAACAATGGCATAGATGAATCAAATGAACGCTTTCTTGTAAACCTTGAATTTACCATTTTGTGAAGCCTCGTATTGGAAATGATTCCAACAAAGGTACAACTTATAGAAAGAAATCTCTATGTAGAACCATCATTCAATTCTTAAGATGAGCTCTTTTATGTTAGCCACACACCTTTTAGAGGTAGGTTTTAGTTCTACTGAGCTAAAACAACAAAAATACTAGAGCAAATCTTCCACATTAACTTTTTACAAAGAAGCTAGGTTTAAAACTGTTGGCGACTATTTGGGATCACCAATGTTGTTCTTCGGTCTCACGACTAGAATCACGGGAAACGAAGGTATTCCTTCAAACTTGAACTTAGGTGCTTGTTGATCTCTGGCAACACCAAGGCCCAAATACCTCTAAATAAACTCCATGGTAATAGAGCGAACTAAGTGTAAATGTATATTTACTATTATGAATGTTGAAATGGTTGGGTTTGTGTATGAAACTGTAACTGGCTATAATAAAAATTCAGCTAACCTTGTTGAATACTATGAGTCATTAAATATTCATATTTTGTCAAGTCACTTAGTCTATATAGTCTCTATAGTATGTTTCTTGAAACAAATAAAATTTCACCAGCTTAAGCACAATTCTATAAAAATCTACTTCTAATTTCCCCCATAGAGAAAGATCCACAAGAAAACTAGAAATAGAGTGAGATTTAATGGATTTTAAAATAAAGAAATAAAGAAAGCAATTTTGTGTAAAATCTCAAACATTTAAGTGAGATAAATTGAACATGAGAAAACACTTCAAAATAAAGCTATTCCAAATCAATCTAAATATCACAAATTGTCCAAATCATCTGAGCTCAATAATTTTGTAAAAGACACTCTTATTAAACTACCAAACTGCTTTGGAAATGACAAAATACAAGCTATTATTTGGCTAGTTATATAGTTGTCAAAAATTGCAAATAATAGAGCTATCAGAAATGATTTAACAATTTCAAGATTGAAACATCAAGGAAAAGACTTTAAAAATTGAAGCTATTTCAAGTCATCTTAAGGTATCAAAGATTTTTCTTGACCTTCTAGACTCAAATAGGCAATTTTATAAAGACATTACTATTAAATTGCTCAAGACTTTTTTCAAAAACAACATAAGCTCTCTTATGGCAACCATATAGAAGTCTACAATTGCGTGAAATAGAGCTAGTTATAAGAGCAATATGAAAATCCAAAAATTAAATGCCAAACATAGTACTATCTAAACCATTAGTTAAGCAACTAAGACAAAATGAGAGGAAAAGAACTCACAGGATTAAAACAAAGCAACTGAATTGATGCAATTAGCAAGCCATGCCTTACAAGTAATTTTGATCTCATCTCACGAAATCCCCCATTCCACCCTTGACGCTCTTTTTATAGTGGTTATTAGAGAAATTCAAGGCATAGTCAGCAAATGTCTTAGGATAACTATCCCATGAATAAAAATACTAAATATTTATGTGCATAATATGAAATTGAAATGTAATCTGCTGATCTTTTCAGGGTTGCGAATGGGACGCACCGAACTGGCTAAGAATAGAGACAGTTCCAAAACTGGAAAAAACAAACCTAAGCAAAATATTGGGAATACGCCACTTTCCGTGCAAAGGTAAATGACATTTCTCATGTTAGAACAGAGGAGGCAATAATTGATTGATAACATCTGTATTCTCGGCACCCGGTTTCCATATGCGTAGAGGTGTCTGCAAATAACTAAGCCAAGCCGCGGTTTGCTCCTATGCATAAAACCGTAAATCCAATTGCATTCGCAAGTTGATGCACCGTTTCAGACAGCGATGGAAATGGCGGATGCTACTGATACTTTCTCTGCCGTTGATGGAGAGTGCCCGCAACTGATTCTTCCTCGTCCCCGCGCAAAACCCATAGAAATGGACACATGCTCTGCTCCACTCCCAGCACTAACTCCTGCAACAACCGAATAATCATCAAGACTGTCTGCTGCTACC
Source organism: Gnetum montanum (assembly GCA_015680685.1). Taxonomy (NCBI): domain Eukaryota; kingdom Viridiplantae; phylum Streptophyta; class Gnetopsida; order Gnetales; family Gnetaceae; genus Gnetum; species Gnetum montanum. The sequence goes on along the minus strand of MNCI01023415.1, from coordinate 208,905 downwards.
ATTGCAACAACTTCATGGACGGCGCTCTGCTTGCGCGGTTCATGCAACTCCACACCAAGGCCCGCATGCCTGGCCCAGCCCAGAAGCATATGCTCAGGGCCCTGCGTGAAGAAGAAAATCCTGGTTCTTTTGGATCGAATCCTACGTCTGCACAAATGGTTTTTGATGGCCTTGTTTCTACATTTAATGACTGCGAATCGACCCTGCTGGTTTTTGATTTGCTCATCCGCGCTTGCGCCGAATCCGGCATGGTCGAAAGTGCCGCTGATTTACGGAGATTTACGGATTTATTCCCAAAATTGAAACCTGCAACATGCTTCTGAATGGCCTTCTTAGTCGTTACATTGCCGCTTGTGACGCGTACGCGGCATGTGGTGCATTTGCGTCCATTATTCAGCAGGCAGTCATTGCATGCAAGACGTTTGAAGATCTTGGGATCAACGATCAACGAGCTGTGCAGAGCTAAACCAACCGCAAGCTACAGGAACAAAGGTTTACTATATACACTGTGTAAGTTGGTATGCCTTTACGTACTGGGGATGAGCCTTGCTGGGTTACTATTAGGTCTTTACGACTGCAAGCTGCAGGAAGTGCCTTGCTCTCCATAACTGCAGTAACAGAGGTAAAAGATGCACAGCAACTCTACCATACGTATTATGCGGATACCTGTCTGGGCATGAAGCATAGTGAAAGTGCAACTGCAAAGAGCCCTCCAAGCACTGTTGCAAAGAGAAGAAAGTCACCCTCGTCGTGGGATGATGCAAAGACACCTTCTTAGGTTTGTAGGCAATCTTCAAGTCTTGCTTCTATTTATAGGCATCTCTCAGGATCATCTGCGACCCTTGAAAATCAAACATGCACTTTCCTTGAGATGGAACCATTCTGAAACACATTAGCGGTGCATCTTGGAACGCTCATGCCGCCTTCCCATGCACATCTAATCCACCTGAAACCGCCACGTGAGCTCACTGGTTTGCTGACTCTTAGAGTTCCCTCTTTGGCAATCAAATGGCTTTTGCATTAAAATTCTACAAACCATTTATGCATATCTAAGACTAGATTTGAGGCTAAGGCATGCATCAAGGTTAAAACTTAAAACCTAGCTCATACAAGCTGTTTATGTTTGTGTCCTGGGCATAGGTATTCATCTTCCTCTTGGCCACAATCAATAATTATTCCTTAGAAAATGCCATGCCATGCACTCATACCAACTTCTCATTGGACTACAACTTGCATATGCAACACCAAACCAAGAACGCATGATGCATGATGATCCGTTCAAGAAACCCGACGGAACTATTCTATGCAATGGCCAAAATGTGCCATCAAGAACAAAAGAAGCCTGAATTTTGATTCTAAAGCACATATCCTTTTCCTTTTAAAAGCAAATTAACTAAGTTCTTTAGAATCATAAGAGCATTGAATTCCTTATTTGCTAGTTGACTAGATAGATAAGCTTTCTAAAACAGCTTTTCTAGCTTTTTTTCGCAAAAAGCTCAAGCTTTCTAAAATAGCTTTTTTGGCTTTTTTTTTTTTTTTGAGAAAAGGTGATGAGTGGTGAGGTACCCCTACACTCAACCATACGAATACGAGCATTACACGCGCGAGCCGGTCGAACTCCGCAGACTAAGTGCCTACACGCTTTATGGAACACTTAAGGTTAATCATTCGTTGTCTTCCCAGACTTACTTGTATTTGTCACGGTTGTATGGTTAAGTGAGTCTGAGGTATGTGATTTTTATGTCTTTTATGTTTTATCGCCTTATGCTAATGAGGGAAAGGGTGAAGAGACTAATTAGCTAACTTTAACTAACTAAGTCTTAATTAACCTAGCATCAGTATCCGTTCCCACTTGTCATTTACACCCTGAACCAATGCAACCTTCTAGGATTACCAAACGCTATTCGTTACTGGGATTACCAAGCGTAACGCATGTGCTCGAAGCGGTCGTACTAAATGCACTTAACTAGGAGTGTTGAGGGTTGAGAGAGATTAATTAACTAATAAAGCATTTAAACAATTAACAATAATTAAAGTCCTAATTAGCTTAATCCATGCACTACAAGGTTTATCCAAAAATTTCGTCTTTATTTTCGTACACAAACTTGTGCTCAGGTACAATATTTGCTCAAATAAAGATCTGTTCACTTTGGGACTCCTACTACGGGCACATGGAAATTACTCTAACTCTGGAATGGAAAAACTGCAAGAGTTTGGCTACAGTCTAGATTTAGATTGAGAAACAAGGGAGAGCCACCTCTTATTTATAGATTTGGCAGCACACTACGATATCACGGCCCATGCGATATCATGGGGGATGCGATGCGATATTGCATCCCATCAAAAGGTCAAGCTTTCTAAAACATCTTTTCTAACTTTAAAGGAAATATCTCTTGGCATTGTTGATGTGGTCGATTCTAGTTTTGTGAACATTAGCACCTTGATTCCATGTAAGCTCTTTAGAATCAAAAATTGGTTTTAGGTGATGATTCTAGCAACATTGATAGTTCATAATCAAGTATATGGAATGCAAATTTTTCAAAATTAATGAAAAAAAAATGCTTTGATGAAGAATGTAGGATAGCTAAAATTTTACTAAGACTTAGAAGTCACCAAAGACTATCAAGGCATATGATGAGTGGCGAGGTACCCCTACACTCAACCATACGAATACGAGCGTGCACGCGCGATCCGGTCGAACTCCGTAGACTAAANGGTTAAGCAAGTCTGAGGTATGTGATTTTTTTGGTATTTTTCAGTTTATCTCCTAAGCTATGAGGGAAAGGGTTGAGAAACTAACTAACTCTAACTAATTTCCTAAGTCTAAATTAACTAGCGTCAGCATCCATTCCCACTTACCGTACACACCCTGAACCATGCAACTGTGGCTACCAAACGCTAATCGTTACTGGGATCACCACACGTGACGCACCTGCTCGAAGTTGTCGTACTAAGGCACCTATCTAGCTTAAGTGTGATAAGCAGTCGATTCCTTGACTAGCCGTACACACCCGTGGATGCTCGTAGCCAAGTTGTACTTATCACACGTTCTAGCCTAGCGATGAGTAGCCGATTCCTTAACTAGCCGTACACATTGAACTACTACTGGGATTACCAAACGCAGATCCTGGAATACGCTACTGGGTTACCAAGCAGTCACAATGCTCGTAGTTAAGTCGTACTCACGCATTGCGATGAGCAGCCGATACCTTGATTAGCTGTACACATCCGTAGATGCTCGTAATCAAGTCGTACTCGTGCACACTAGGAAAGCAATAAATAATAATAATTAAAACCATGTACTGCAAGGTTTATCCAATCAAGTTCGTCTTTATTGTCGTACACAACTTGTGTTCAGGTTACAAAGTTGCTCGAATAAAGAGCCGTTCACTCTAGGACTCCTACTGCGGGCACATGGGAAATTAATCTAACTCTGGAGTGTTCAAACTGCCAGAGCTTCGCTACTTCTAGCCAGGATTGGGAAATGAAGGGAGTGCCGCCTCTTATTTATAGATATGGCGGCGGACCGCGATATCGCGTACGCGATATCGCAGGGAAAGACGCGATATCGCGGCACTATGCATGTCGCGTCTCATCATACCCCCATGACTGAATGAAAACTCGTCCTCGAGTTCCTTACAATGATATCAGGTAGGTATGGGATTATTAGGGGAAATGGAACTAATGGGATGACATGTGAACGGTCTTTATTACAAGACTTGACAAAAACTGGTGTTCATGACAACATGGGTGAACACCTTATTACAATGACATCAGGCCACAGTTGGCAGCTGAGAGAAAAGAGGAGAGAGAATAGAAGAGAAGAAGAGAGAAGAGTCTTGTTGCTGCCAACGCCTAGATTGCGCCTTTCGTTGTCCATCTGTAAGCGCATTATCAATTCCACTCCTTGCATGCTGCTTCAGCGCTGCTCCATTCCAAGTGTCTGCTCCAGATCCATTCTGTTGTTGTATGATTGCCATCTGCACACACAACACCATCATATATTAGCAAGGGTAATTGAATCATTAAGTAAAGCATACCTTGCTTCGGTTTAGGTTCACTGGCTAAGGTGTGGTATGGCTGATATGGATCTGGGAAAATATAGATGATGACTACCGAAGGTATAGGGGTTAGGAAGAAAAACGAAAAAATCCGGGGCTTAGGATAAAAATCGAAAAATCAGGCCCCGTACCCCCATGACTAATCGCGAACCTCCGGTAGCGTTAGAATGGAGAGAGAAAAGGAATAGGAATGATAGGTAAAAAGGGACAACTATGGCATCGATAAAAAGGATGTCATGATGGAAATGAACAAAAATGTTAATTAATTGCAAAACGTTAAGGAAAAGAAGTTAACTAATGTTCCAAATAGGAATGTCAGTGGGTCCTCCCCAAAGCAGGCTCATGCCCTTAATGCCCTGACAATCCCACATTCAAAGAGTCCGTGGGCTCTGGGAATGTCCTTTGGAAACAAGAGTTAAAGTCTTAACCGGAAGAATTTACCAAAAAGAAAACAAAGCATCAACTAAAGTATATACAATGATACAACCGGCAATGAGGTGAACAATGGAGAGAAGGATGGGAAGAAGAGAAGTGGAATGGAATCCCAAGAACAAGGTGGTGTACAGCCCCTTGTGTGTTACATGATTAATGTGACTTGGCGAATCTCATTCCAACTCTGGGCTCAAACCAACCACTTCCAGTGACTTCGCATCAATGCAGTTGGTTAAATCATCCACTTGGGTAACAAGGATGCAACTTCGAGAAGCCACCACCATTCCGACGAAACAACAGAGAGAATGGGAAGCGAGAAGGGCCTTAGTTAGAGGGAACACTTTGGTTCCATAACCAGTGCTTGCAGCCCAAATTTATTCCGTCTAAGGGGTGTGCTTTGAATCCTCACTTTTAGCTTTTTAGCTTTTTCTTTTTTTTTTTTTTTTTTGTTTTGTGTTTTTATGCGTGGGGACCACACCATGCAAAGACTTCTTTATTTTTATTGTCTCAGCTTCCGAAGAATGGGTAACATCGGAACAGTAAGAAAACTCAAGAAGAAAACAACCAAGCACCCAAGTGAATGACCAACACAAAAGCATCAAGTTCCCTTGAAGTCACACCCTTTGCAATCCTTGAGTCCTTCCTTAGTTTGAGAAATGCCCAATCACCAATTCGTTAAAGTTCTTATTGGAAGGGAACTGTGCATTTCTAAGCCAAGGGAAACCATAGACTTGATGGATGGATGGATGAAGTGATCTCATTGCCTGCCATATCAGAAGAAACATACCTTAGTATCAACATTGTAACTTAAAGGTAAAAACCAAACATTAGCAATTAATGAAAAATAGTTCATCCCATCGGTCTGAACACTTATTAGGTGACGAACTTACAGGGTGGAGGACACACACACACACACAAAAACTAGAAAAGTATAATGATGTTGTAAAATAAGAACATCAAAAGTTACAGAAATTTGTAAAAAAAAAATTAGAAAAGTTAAAGAAATTTGTAAAACAAAAACGTA
>MNCI01023415.1:188985-199233 GCA_015680685.1 Gnetum montanum | reverse complement strand
CTGGAGTGTTCAAACTGCTAGAGCTTCGCTACTTCTAGCCAAGATTGGGAAATGAGGGGAGTGCCACCTCTTATTTATAGATATGGCGGCAGACCGCGATATCGCGTACGCGATATTGTAGGGAAAGACGCGATATCGCGACACTATGCATGTCGCGTCTCATCAGCATATAAAAATTTGTTCAAACTAAGCGATGGAACATGATATCGCATGGACCACGATATTGCATACACCGCGATATCACATCCCACATGAGATTGCGTACGTGATATCGCAGTGCATCGCCAAGTCTATAAATAAGAGGCAGCTCTCCCTTGTTTCTCATTCTAGGCCTAGACCATAGCGAAACTCTGGCAGTTTGATCCCTCCAGAGATAGAAAATTTTCCATGTGCCCGCCGTAGGAGCTCCAAAGTGAACGGATCTTTATTCGAGCAAATATTGTACCTGAACACAAGTTTGTGTACGGTAATAAAGATGAACTTCTTGGATAAACCTTGAAGTGCATGGAATAGGCTAATTAGGACTTTATTTATTGTTATTTACTATTTACCATTTAAATGCTTTATTAGTCATTAAATCTTTCTCAACCCTTCTCTCCTAGTTAAGTGCCTTAGTACGACCATTTTGAGCATGTGCATTACGCTTGGTGATCCTAGCAATGACTAGCGTTTGGTAACCAACGTTCCATTGGTTCAGGGTGTGAACGGTAAGTGGGAACGGATGCTGATGCTAGGTTAATTAAGACTTAGTTAGTTAGTTAAAGTTAGTTAATTAATCTCTTCACCCTTCACCTTGTCATCATAGGAGATAAAACTGAAAAGACATAAAAATCATATACCTCAAACTTACTTAACCATACACCGTGACAAATACAAGTAAGTCTGGGAAGACAATGAGGAATTAACCTTAAGTGTTCCATGAGGCATGTAGGCACTTAGTCTACGGAGTTTGACCGAATCGCGCGTGTAACGCTCATATTCGTATGGTTGAGTGTAGGGGTACCTTGCCACTCATCATTGGCGCCGTTGCCAGGGACTAAGTGTTTGTGTGCTAAGTAGAACATAGGAGATCATTCACATCGTTGGGAGCTTAAACGAATCTTAGGGTTAATTAAACAAAAAATTATATAATAGTTAATCAGCACACCGAATAATAAACGTCTTCTTCTTCGAACAAAAGCACTTCACCGCCTAGGGATCATACAAAAAACAGTCGACAATCTAAAACTCATAACCAAAATCAGCCAGTTCCTCAACAATATAGGGTGGTATATACTCATCCCGATGAGTATATACCTAATTTTACTTTTATCCTCCATCAAGATGAACAGATGTGCTGGAGAGACTTGCAAGGTAACATAGTGTTACCTCCAGATCGTGCAGTCCCCAACATGCTCCTCCGTGCTCTGGCATAGATAAGCATGAAGGAATTATACGCTGAATACATTGCGACAGATTTTGACACAAGGGATTATCATCCCACAGAAGCACAACGTCTAAGGGACTCAAGGCAGGAGAGCCACCATACATTGTTGAAGGGCAAAGGGATCCCGCACGCCCTAAGTGAAATTGGAGATGGTGAACCACTTATAACAAGTTCTCCATCAAATGATGTTCCCCCTCCTAATAATAGTGAGGAGGTGGGGTATCAGAACCTATGCTCCATGATACACAACCCTAGTTCTGATCCCTGTGAACGTCAACTGTTCACTGAGGGAACAACAACACATGACAAGGATGGGCACTCAGATTGTCATTACGATCAGAGCCGAAGCCACCGAAGAGAAGGTAGGAAACATCATCATGGCGATGGTTCTCCTTCTTCTTCCCCTTCTTCACATCATTCACCCTCTTCTTCCACATCTAGACGCAGTCATAGAGAGCATAACAGTGAGGATAGAGGTAGACAAAATGAGAGACCTCGACGAGAAAGTCGAGAGAGAGGACAAGGGCATGAAAGAAGGGAAAGTAGGGAACAACGTAGATATCATAGATTTCATGAAAGAGATGATCATGACGAACACTACTTGCCACCCAAAGCATGCTAAATATAATGGAGGTAGTGAGAATACCGACAAGGCATCAAAAAGATAGCTGGAAAAAGCGCTTAGATATGAACAATATTCCATGCTTCATAGGGGGATATAACGCGGATCCGCAAAATCATTTACAGGCAATTCATGATGCCTGCGCCTTGCAAAACATAGAAAACAAGTGGTAGAAACTAAAGTTGTTTCCTAGGACACTCATAAAGAAAGCAAAGAGTTGGTACCAGTCCTTAGAATCGGAAACCATTAGGAGGTGGAGTACAATGTTAGAACTCTTCAATGATAAATATCAAACGTACTCCAGAGTGTTTAACTTGCATAAGCAGATCCAAGGATGGAAGCAAGGTACGCATGAACCCTTGGATGCTGCCATGGGCTGCTACTATGCATTGTTACATCGTTGCCCGGGCCATGGTTATGCACAACAGGATCAACTCCGCCATCTCGTAGATGAGCTAAGGTATGAAACTAGGAGAACCCTTGGGACTTTTGCCCAAGGGAGACTATCAGAACTTAGATCCCATGAAATTCATCACTTTTTGGAAAAGGTAGCCAAAGAAGAAGGGGAGCTACGAAAAAGAGAGAGCACGGAGGAATATAACCACGATCCTTCCCTCCAGAAGATGGGAGTGAGATTTTGCGATGAAGAGGATGAGTCACCACTCGAGGAGTTGGTGAATAGGAAAACCTTTCCACTTCAAAAGCTAACAACAAAAGTATCGGCTAAGGTAGATGAAATATGGAGCTCCTTAGATAGTAAAATTGAAACTATCTTGAAAATCGTAGAGGAGTCTAAGGAGGAACAAAGTAGTGACAAGGACAGGAAAAAGTGGAGAGATTCAGGCCATGCACATGACAAGGGTAAGGGGAAAATAACTATCTTCAATAAGGTTGTGGATTCAGATACAGACAATGACGGTGGATGTGAGATCTGCCAATATGACCACCCTAAGGGATGTTGTCCAATCATCTCACATCTACAAGAGTCTGGGGTGTATGCACTCAACCCGAGACTTAACATACAGTAGACACCCCGAAGGTTACCTTATCCCCAAGGTAACCCGAGGCAGTTCCACCAACCGTTAATGTACTATCCAAGTGGAACTTCCCCACAAACCATCAGGCAACATCAGTAGTGGCAACACCCACAGTCATGGGGGATGCCACCGCCTAAACATCAATACCCTTACCAGCAACTCGATCCTTATGGCTACTACGTGCAGTAGCCAGTTTCTCCAAGTGACTCCATGGATCACACAACTCCCCAACGTCACTACCAAGTTCAAGAGTACTTTAGAAGGACTCCTTCTCCTCCGGGAGACACTCCATATCCATACCATCCTCCAAATCCATCTGGTTCTCTCATACCGTTAGTTCCCATACCACCTGCTCCAACAATGCAAGGGGAACTCCCCACTCAACTGCAGTAACATAATGCTACGAGAGATGTGAACCTTCAACATGTTCTTGGTTCTAACAAATGCAAGAAGAGAAGACCTTTCTTCAGAACCAAAAGCTTAGACAAGCTCTCACAACCACAAGCGGTTGAGGCTACAACCACTCCTCCAACAAATAAGGCTTCGGGGCTCCCTTCAGTCCAACACTAGAGCTCAACACATACGGTTATGTTAACACATACCGTAACCGATTGGATCAAGGTAGGCCACCTTCCCAGGAAACTATCTGATCCTAGAAGTCCCTTAATCCACCTCCAAGTCACTGGGAACGAACCTCATAAGGCTCTTCTTGACTCAGGTTCCGGAGTCAACTTAATCTCACGAGAAATGTATCAAGCCTAGAACCTGGCCCAACTTAAGAAGAGAAATATTCAACTGGAGCTGGCTGACTAGTCCATCACCATTCCCTTGGGATTGGTGGAGGACATCGTTACCACTATGTGTGGTTGGTCATACCCAGCCAATTTCCTAATGATAGAAGTTAACAACAGCAAAGTGGACTTCCCAATTATAATGGGAAGGGCATGGCTAAGCACAATAGATGCATGCCTAGAAATCTATGATCTTTCCTTGTTAATATCTAAGGTAAACATTTATGGAAAGATTGAGAAGAAGAAATTTCCATGCATTACATATAGTGACTCATCGGGTGATGACATGGAGGAATTCTCAGCATCTCCTACATGTAATAGGTGTGCCCTAGAAACTCTGAGACAAAGGTGCCTATATGTAGCAACCACACAATAGGTGGACACCCCGTGGTTGACAGCTATTCAAAAGAGCAACCGACCAACATGCATGGAATGAACTAGGGGAACAAATCATGCCAACAACGAAGGCATAAATACCTTGGAATATGAGCATCACCGACTTCCACCCCTTAATCTAAGAACATCAATTGGGAGAAGTTAGACACTTCTAAGAAATTTAAATAGGCGCTCATTATTTCGAATCTCTCCCTTTCCATTCAGTCATGGGGGAGATGGCTACCTATGCTAATCATTTGGGGCCCTTAGTTCTTTTTAGTTGTTTGTTTTACACGTCCTGGTTTTACACATTTTTGTTTTACATGTCTTGGTTTTACACATTTTTGTTTTACAAATTTCTTTAACTTTTCTTGTTTTTGTCTTACAACATCATTATACTTTTTCATTTTTTGTGTGTGTGATCCATCTTGTAAGTTTTTCATTTAATAAGTATTCTTAATGATGGTATGAACTATTTTTATATTGATTGCTAATGTTTGGTTTTTACCTTTAAGTTATGATGTTGATACTAAGGTATGTTTCTTTTGATACAGCAGGCAATGGATCCACTTCATCCATACATCCACGACTTTTTATGGTCTCTCTCAACTTGGAAATGTACAGTCCCTTTCTAAATAAGAACTATAACGAATCAATGACTGGGCATTTCTCAAACTAAGAAAGGACTAAAGGATTGAAAAGGGTGTGACTTCAAGGGAACTTGATGCATTTGTGTTGGCCATTCTCTTGGGTGCTTGGATGTTTTCTTCTTAAGTTTTCTTACCGTTTCGACATTACCCAATTATCGGGAAGCTGAGTTAATAAAAATAACAAAGTCTTTGCATGGTGTGGTTCTCATGCATAAACACATAAAACAAAAAAAATAGTGAGAATTCAAAGCACATCCCTTAGACGAAATAACCATTTGGCCTACAAGCACTAGTTATGGAACTAAAATAAAAAGGTTCCCTCTAACTAAGGCCCTTCTCGCTTTCCATTCCCTCCTTGTTTCGTCGAAATGGTGGTGGCTTTTGGGTGAAGGCATTCTTGTTACTTCAAGAGGATGGATCAGCCGAATGTATTAATACGAAGTCACTGGATGTGGTTTGTTTGAGGCCAGACTTGGAATGGGATTTACTAAGTCACATTAATCATGAACTACACAAGGGGCTATACACCACCTTTTTCTTGGGATTCAATTCCATTTTCTTCTCTTCATTCCATTCTTCTCTCCATTGTTCACCTCATTGCTGGTTGTATCATTAGTGTATATTTTGGTTGACGCATTGTTTTCTTTTTGGTAAATTCTTGAGGTTAAGACTTTAACTCTTGTTCCAATGACATTCCCAGAGCCTACGAACTCTTCAAATGTGGGTTTGTCAGGGCATTAAGGGCATGAGCCTGCTTTGGGGAGGACCCACTGGCTTTCCTATATGGTACACCAGCTAAATTCTTTCCCTTAACATTTTTGCATTAAGTCTAATTTTGTTCATTTTCATCTTAACATCCATTTCATCAATGTCATAGTTGTCTCTTTTTCTCCATCTTTCTTGTTCTTTTTCCTTCCCCATTCTATCGCTACTAGTGGTTCGTTCTTAGTCATGGGGGTCTGGACCTGAATTTTTTTGATTTTCTCCTAACCCCTACACCTTCGGTAGTCACCACTATGATATCTCTAGATCCGTATCATCCATACCACAACTCAGCCAATGGACCTTTCACTAAAGCAAGGTATCAATTGCATTATGATTCATTCACCCTTGCTAATATAAAGATTGTGTTGTGTGTGCAGATGGAAATCATGCAACAATGGATTGGATCTGGAGAGAACACTTGGAATGGAGTAGTGCTGAAGCAGCTATGTAAGGAGCAAGATTGATGGCACGCTTATGGACAGACAACGAAAGGTGCAATCTTGGCGTTGGTAGTAGCAAAACTTCTCTCTCTCTCTTTCTCAGCTACCAAATAAGGCCTGATGTTAAATGTATAAAGTGTTCACTCTTGTTGTCATGAATACTAGTTTTGTCTTATCTTGTAATGATGATCTATTCACATGTCATCCCATTAGTTCCATTTTGAGTCAATAATCCCATACCGTCCTAATATTTTATAAGGAAATCAAGGATAAGTTTTTATTCAGTCATGGGGGTATGATGGGACGCAATATCGCGGTGGACGCAATATCGCATCCCACGCAATATCGCGTCTTCCCCGCAATATCGTGTACACGATATCGTGGTGTGCTGCCAAGTCTATAAATAAGAGGCGACTCTCCCTTGTTTCTCAATCTAGGCCTAGACCATAGCGAAACTCTAGTAGTTTGATCCCTCCAGAGATAGAAAATTTTCCATGTGCCCATAGTAGGAGATCCAAAGTGAACGGATCTTTATTCGAGCAAATATTATACCTGAACACAAGTTTGTGTGTGGCAATAAAGACGAACTTCTTGGATAAACCTTGAAGTGCATGGAATAGGATAATTAGGACTTTATTTATTATTATTTACTATTTACCATTTAAATGCTTTATTAGTCATTAAATCTTTCTCAACCCTTCTCTCCTAGTTAAGTGCCTCAGTACGACCACTTCGAGCACGTGTGTTATGCTTGGTGATCCCAACAACGATTAGCGTTTGGTAACCAACGTTGCATTGGTTCAAGGTGTGAATGGTAAGTGGGAACGGATGTTGATTGGTGAGTGGTGAGGTACCCCTACACTCAACCACACGAAACGAACATAGCACGCGCGATTCGGTTGAACTCCGCAAACTAAGTGCCTACACACCCCATGGAATACTTGGCGTTAATCATTCATTGTCTTCCCAAACTCACTTGTAGTTGTCACGATGTATGGTTAAGTAAGTCTGAGGTATATGATNATGAGCAGCCGATTCCTTGACTAGCCGTACACATCCATAGATGCTCGTAATCAAGTCATACTCATCCCGCGTTCTAGGAGTTGAGGGTGAAAGAGACTAATCGCGATGAGCAGCTGATTCCTTAATTAGCCGTACACATTCTTCAATGCTTGTAATCAATTCGTACTCATGCCACACTAATGCAGGTAATAAATAACATGTAATAAAACCTATTCCATCCACTGCAAGGTTTATCCACAAAGCTTATCTTTATTGCCGTACACAACTTGCGTTCAGGTACAAAGCTGCTCGAATAAAGATCTATTCACTTGGGGACTCCTACTACGGGCACATGGAAAATATTCTATCTCTGGAGTGATTAGACTGCCAGAGTTTCCCTACTTTAAGCCTAGGATGGAAAATAAGGGGAGTGCTACCTCTTATTTATAGATTTTGCAGCGGACCGCGATATCGTGTACACGATATCGTAGGGGACGACGCGATATCGCGGCTCATGTGAATCGTGTCTCATCATACCTCCATGACTGAATGAAAACATGTCCTCGAGTTCCTTATAATAATATCGGGAAGGTATGGAATTATTGAGGGGAATGGAACTAATGAGATGACATGTGAACGGATCATCATTACAAGACTTGACAAAACTGGTGTTCATGACAACAAGGGTGAACACCTTATTACAATGACATCAGGCCTTTGTTGGTAGCTGAGAAAGATAGAGAAAGAAGTGTTGCTGCTGCCAACACCAAGGTTGCACCTTCGTTGTCCATCTGTAAGTGCGCCATCGATCTTGCTCCTTGCATAGCTGCTTCAGCACCGCTCCATTCCAAGTGTTTGCTCCAGATCCAATCTGTTGTTGTATGATCACCATCTGCACACACAACACAATCATATATTAGCAAGGGTAAACAAATCATCATGTAATTTATACCTTGCTTCAATGTAGGTCCATTGGCTAGGTTGTGGTATGGCTGATATGGATCTGGGAATATATTAATGATGACTATCGAAGGTGTAGGGGTTAGGAAGAAAATGAAAAATTTCGGGGCTAGGAGAAAATCGAAAAAATCAGGCCCCGTACCCCCATGACTAATCATGAACCTCCGGTAGCGTTAAAATGGAGAAAGAAAAGGAGTAAGAAAGATAGATTAAAAGGGGAAACTATGGCATCGATGAAATGGATGTCAAGATGGAAATGAACAAAATAAAATTAATTGCAAAATGTTAAGGGAAAGAAGTTAACTACTGTTCCAAATAGGAATGTCAGTGGGTCCTCCCCAAAGTAGGCTTATGCCCCTAATGCCCTGATAAACCCACATTCAAAGAGTCCGTAGGCTCTAGGAATTTTATTTGGAACAAGAGTTAAAGTCTTAACCATAAGAATTTACCAAAAAAAAAATAATGGATCAACCAAAATATATACACTAATGATACAACTGGCAATGAGGTGAACAATGGAGAGAAGAGAATGGAATGGAATCCCAAGAACAAGGTGGTGTACAGCCCCTTGGGTGTTGCATGATTAATGTGACTTGGCAAGTCTCATTCCAACTCTGGCCTCGAACTAACCACATCCAGTGACTTCGCATCAATGCATTCGGCCAAACCATCCTCTTGGAGAACAAGAATGTCTTCCCCAAGAGTCACCACCATTCTAATGAAACAAGGGAGAGAATGGGAAGCGAGAAGGGCCTTAGTTAGAGGAAACACTTTTGGTTCCATAACCAATGCTTATAACCCAAGTTTATTTGTCTAAGGGGTGTGCTTTAAATTCTCACTTTCTTTTTTTCTTTTTTTTTATGGTTTTGTGTTTTTATGCTTGAGAACCACACCATGCAAAGACTTTTTATTTTTATTGCCTCAGCTTTTGATAGTTGGGTAACATCGAATCAGCAAGAAAACTCAAGAAGAAAACATCCAAGCACCCAAGAGAATGACCAATACAAAAGCATCAAGTTCCCTTGAAGTCACACCCTTTTCAATCCTTGAGTTCTTCCTTAGTTTGAGAAATGCGCAGTCACTGATTAGTTTAAGTTCTTATTAAGAAGGGAATTGTACATTTCCAAGCCGAGAGAGACCATAGAAACTGGTGGATGGATGGATAAAGTGGTCTCATTGCCTGCCATATCAAAAGAAACATACCTTAGTATCAACATTGTGACTTAAAGGTAAAAACCAAACACTAGAAATCAATATGAAAATAGTTCATACCATCATTCCAAACACTTATCGGGTGACAAACTTACAGGGTGGATCACACACACACACACACACAAAATGGAAAAAGTATAACGATGTTGTAAAACAAAAACTAGAAGAGTTAAAGAAAGTTGTAAAACAAAAACGTGTAAGACAAAAACGTTGTAAAACAAAAACATGTAAAACAAAAATTGAAAAAGAATTGAGGGCCCCATATGATTAGCATAGGTGGCCATCTCCCCCATGACTGAGTTGTAAGGGAGAGATCCGAAATAATGAGCACCTATTTGAATTTCTAAGAAGTATCCAACTTCTCCCAATTGATGATCTTAGATTGAGGGATGGAAGTTGGTGACGCTCATATTCCAATGTATCTATGCCTTCGTTGTTGGCATGGCTGGTCTCCTTAGTTTGTTCTATGCATATTTGTCTGCTCCTTCTAGTAGCTATCAACCACGGGGTGTCTACTACTAGTTGTGTGGTTGCTACATATAGGCATCTTTGTTTCAAAGTTTCAAGAGCACACTTGTTACATGGAGGCATTTCCTCTATGTCATCACCCGATGAATCACTGTATGTGATGCATGGAACTTTCCTCTTCTCGATCTTTCCACAAATCTTTATCTTAGAGATTTCCAAGGAAAGATCGCAAATCCTAAGGCATGTGTCTACTCTACTTAGCCATGCCCTTCCCATTACAATTGGGAAGTCCCCTTCATTGTTGTTCACTTCAATCACCAGAAAATCAACTGGGTAAGACCAATCACACACAGTGGTAATGATGTTCTCCACCAATCCCAAGGGAACGGTGATGGACTGGTCTGCTAGCTCTAGTTGAATGTTGCTCTTCTTAAGTTGGGGCAAGTTCCAAGCATGATACATCTCTCATGATATTAAGTTGACTCCGAAACCTGAGTCAA
>MNCI01023415.1:128266-178651 GCA_015680685.1 Gnetum montanum | reverse complement strand
CGTTCACATGTCATCCCATTAGTTCCATTCCCCTCAATAATTCCATACCTTCCCGATATTATCGTAAGGAACTCGAGGATGAGTTTTCATTCAGTCATGGGGTTATGATGAGACGCGATATGCACAAGCTGCGATATCGCATCCCCTGAGATATCGCGTACGCGATATCACATCGTCCCCTGCGATATTGCGTATGCGATATCGCGGTTTGCCACCAAATCTATAAATAAGATGCGGCACTCCCCTCATTTCGAATCCTAGGTTAGAAGTAGCGAAGCTCTGGCAGACTGATCACCCCAGAGATAGAATATTTTCCATGTGCCCACAGTAGGAGTCCCCCAAGTGAACGGTTCTTTATTCGAGCAGCTTTGTACCTGAACACAAGTTGTGTACGGCAATAAAGACAAGCTTTGTGGATAAACCTTGCAGTACATGGATAGGTTTATTTAATGTTATTTATTGCTTTCCTAGTAGCGCAGCATGAGTACAACTTGGTTACGAGCATTGACGAATGTGTACGACTAGCCAAGGAATCGGTTACTCATTGTGATTAGATTCTCACCCTTATCTCCTAGAACGTGAGATGAGTACGACTTGATTACGAGCATCTACAGATGTGTACGGCTAGTCAAGGAATCGACTGCTCGTCACACTTAGGCTAGTTAGGTGCCTCAGTACGACCGCTTCGAGCACGTGCATTACGTGTGGTAATCCCAGTAACGATTAGCATTTGGTAGCCATAGTTGCATAGTTCAGGGTGTGTACGGCAAGTGGGAACGGATGCTGACGCTAGGACTTAGTGCTGTAGTTAGAGTTAGTTTTAGTCTCTCAACCCTTCACTCTTTAGCATAGGAGATAAACCTGAAAAGACCAAAAAAATCATATACCTCAGACTTACTTAACCATACATCGTGACAACGACAAGTAATTCTGGGAAGACAACGATTAGTTAACCCCAAGTGTTCCTTGCGGCGTTTAGGCATTTAGTCTACGGAGTTCGACCAGATCGCGCGTGCTACGCTCGTTTCGTATGGTTGAGTGTAGGGGTACCTCGCCACTCATCAGAATTTATTGTAGCTTGGGATATCCAAAGACAACATTATTATGCCATTGTTCAACCTCCTATTCTTTATAAGTGTATTGTATAGGATTCTTCTCTATCATATAAAGATAGAATGGTATTTTCAAGGAATGTAATAGTTGAAAAAATGAAATATCTCTTGGAAGGTCATGCAACAAAATGCTAAGCATATTTGCCAACTAGTCAAGTATAATGTTTTAACACAGATGTGGGCTAATGTGGAGGGCAAGAGAATTTTATTTACATCACATTTGATCTAATAAATTAGATGTAGAAGCTCACTATCTCTCAGCTACTATTCTCATCAAGTATTGCAATACTATTACCAAACTTAGCTTAAGTTCTGACGATCTTAGAATTGATAGTGGAAGATAGATTCAACTCTTCCGAATAGAGTGTATGTATAGGTTGTGCAAATTAGGAGCCTTTAAAGGTGAGTTACATGTATTTCTTTCTTGTGTTACAACTACTTGTTTGAGACAATGTTATAATGTCACACTAAAAGGCTTGTATGATTTGTTTTTGATACCCCCATTGGTGCTTGGTCAATTTGGAGAGTCTATCTTTATTTTTCATGAAAATGTAATATTTGTCCAATAGATCCTATTGGGCTTTAGATGTAATAAAGCTTTATTTCATTCATTCATTTATAAATATTGGAAATAAATAGAAGAAATCCATAAGTGTTTTTTTTTTTTTTTTGCTAAATGAATTTAAAGTGAAGAGATGCACAATTTGATATTATGCTTCTTGAGGTAGACATGATGTTGTTGGAGGTTGAAATTTTTTATCAGTTTATAGCCTACACATAATCTTTTTGCATCTTCATTTGAAATCACCCTATTGGATAATTATTCCAAACAAGTGATGATGGCACCCTATAATAAATGAAGAGTTCACAATTTGATAAAACAAGTAGTATATCAAAAACTTTGAGAAAATGTAAAAAGCAAAAAATAAAAAAACTATTTGAATAGTATTACGTAAAGCCTTAATTCAAAGACAACTTATTTATATGCTGCCATTCCTCATTCGTTACAATGTACAATTAGTAGAGCATGAATGAGATCTTATTATTAAATAGGACCATGTAAATGGCACAAAGTTCCTCTTGAAAAATGAATATAGCACAAAATTCTTCATGAAGAATGAATAGGATGTGCAATACAAACAACATTGAAAATGAATACCACATTTTGCTGCAATTTCATACATTAATGCATGTTACACAAAAATAAAATATTACAATTGCAAGTTTACTAGATTTATTTTAAATATTACCAAAGTACTGGTAATTTTTTTAATAATGATTTTAAAAATCAATTTAAATATTTCTAAGGTAGTGAAATTTCAAATTCATTTTCATATTTAAGAACTATAATGTCAGGCAGAAAGATAAATATGTTCCGGCGAAATCTTTCAGCCGCATATATCGTTAGTACACTGCTTGCAAGGTGTTGCTTTTGCAATTAACATTTTACTTTTATGTCATCAAAAACCAGCATTCAGGAACTGGAAAAATTTGCTGGCGAGGGATCAATGCTGCTTCCGTTTGCAGAATGCAAGTTCGATCTTCTTCGAATGCTCGCAAAGCTGAAATCATCCACAACAACATCATCCCCCAAATTATTCTCCAACTAAGCGCAAACGTACCCTGAATTGATACCGAAGAGGAGCAATAACAACAATGTTTACGAGCTCATCCATCCAAATCCAATGCTTGTTCCGCGCAGCAAGCTCTTCCTCCACTGCAGATCGCAGATTTCGTCGTCCATTGAACGCATCGTGAAACGGAACACGCAGCTCTGCAACTACTGCTGCGAGCCACCGCAAAAATGGAAGAAGCGAACTGCACAAGAAGAAAATGCAGAAGAAGAAGAAGAAGAAGAAGAAGATTGGGAAAAGCTTCTGCGGCCATTCAACGCCGAGGAAGCGCTGAACAGCGTTTGCGGCCTCACGCCGAGGCGCCTCATTTGTGTTCTGCGATCGCCGATCGAAGCTTCAGCGGCGCTACGGATCTTCAGATGGGCCGAGACTCGCAAGGGTTTCAGTCACACCCCTGAAACTTACCACGCCGTGCTTCAGAAAATTGGCCGCGCCGGCGATTTCGAGGCGGTCCGCAGCCTCCTGCACAACATGAAAGGCGAGGGCTTCCACGCCTCCGAATTCATCTTCATCGATCTCATGAAATGCTACGGCCAGCACTTTCTCCCAGGTCAGGCCGCTAGGGTTTTGGCTCTTATGCGCGAATTCGGCTGCGAACCCTCCGCGAAATCTTTCAACGTTGTGCTCGATATCCTGGTATCGCAGGGATGCAACACCATGGCCCAGTCCGTGTATCAGGCCATGATTCAATGCAAGGTTCATCCGACCGTTTTCACATTCGGCGTCGTCATCAAGGCTTTCTGCGGGACCAACCAGGTAGAACTCGCAGGCCGCTTGCTCCGCGAAATGCCCAGGCATGGCTGTGTTCCGAATTCTGTAATTTACATGACTTTGATATTCCATAATGTTCGGCAAGGTAGATTATTGGAAAGTTTGAAGCTCTTGGATGAGATGCTGCTAATGGGGTGCACTCCCGATGTTGATACATACAATTTGCTTATGCGCGGGCTCTGCAAGTCCGGACAGATTCGTGAGGCTTCCAGGCTGCTTCAGAACATGGTTCTCCGTGGCTCTGCCCCTGATTCAGGCACCTACAGGAGTTTGATCGATGGATTGTGCAAAGCAGGTAGAGTGGATGAAGCCAAGATTCTTCTGGATGATATGATGGGTAGTGGATTATCCCCTGATATTGCTACTTTCAATGCCTTGGTAAAAGGTCTGATCACGGAAGAAAGATTCAGAGAAGCCATGGGCATTATTTATGAGCAAGCCGTCTCCAGTGGCTGTGAACCTGATTGTACGACTTACAGCATTCTGATTCATGGATTCTGCAACAAGGATGATTTCGAGGAAGCGTTTCGTCTTTTAAAACGCATGATTTCCAGCGGCAGGGGTTATGCCCCAAACGTCGTCACTTACACCACTCTCATTCATGGGCTTTACCGGGTAGGAAGAGTGCATGAGGCGAATGAGATTTTTGACCAAATGCTTGCAAATGGCATAGCTCCCAATGTCAGAACATACAATGCGACTATACAGTTTCACTCTAAACATGATCAGCTGCATAAAGCAATTGCAATTGTTGACAAAATGCTGAGCGATGGTTTGAAGCCTGATGTTTTTACCTATAATTCGCTTATTAATGGATTTTGCAGACAATATCGTGTCCGAGAGGCTCTGAATCTGTACAATGACATGTTATTACAGGGCATACAGCCAAACTCTGCTACATATAATACTTTGATTGGAGGGTTCATGAGGGAAAGCAATATACAGGAGGCTATTAACCTGACTGATGAGATGGCAATCAGAGGTTGTGCTTTAGATACAATCACGTACTGTACAATGTTTAAAGGGTTTTTTAAGTTTGGGGAGGCTGATAAGGCATTAGGTCTATTTGAAAGGATGCTTCAGAGAGGCATAAAACCAAATATAACCGTCTACAATACATTGGTTTGGGGACTCTGTAAAGCTGGTAGGCTACTTGATGCGATGGAACTAATGAACGAGATGACTCAGAGAGGATTTAATCCCAACATAGTGACTTATAATCATCTGTTAAATGGACTTCGCAAAAGAGGCAGAGTATTAGAGGCTATCGAAGTCTTTAATAAATTGCACATTGAGGGTGTAGAAGCTGATCTTGTTACTTACAACATAATTATTGGATGTTATTGCAAGGTTTTTAATCTGAGAGGAGCCACAAATATACTGTTTGAGGTGGTTAATAAACAGCTTGTACCTGATATTTTCACTTGGAAGCAACTTGTCAGCTCTTTCACAGAACAAAGCAGCAGAGAGATATTTTTTAAGTTTGATAATCTCGTTTACAATTGAAGGTGACTTCGAATTATCTCCAACGGAAATCTTAATTAATTTTCTTATAGTTCACAATCTTACTGTGTCAAGTCGATATACACCTTGTACCGATTAATTTGATTTTTCTTTTCTTTGTTGTTTTGGATTCAAAATATCAAATTATTATGATTTTCAACTATCAAAGGGGCGCATGTAGAACCTAAAATCTTAGCAACCGTCTAGAACACATGTGGCCCCTGAAGATATAGCCCAGAAAATATGTTCGGATGTATTGACACCATACTGTATGTGACCCATAAAAGTATAATGGGTCATTGCATGCTCGGATGTTTTGCTGAAGCCCTACTGTACTTGAGCAAAGCATCCTAGCATGCAATGGCCAAATTATACGTGACCCATTGACCTCTGATGGGTTTGCAGTGTATTGACGCGTTAGAAGTACCTAAAAATGTAACTAAACCTGGACTGCTTCTGAGCTTGGGTATTACTTTCTTGTATTAAATCTTTTCTTTGAGAAGTTGTGATTACCTTTGTTTGTAGCTCATAACTCATTACTTTGTTGGTCGGCTGCTTCAATACACTCTGCTGGTTAATGACAATTCTTTGGAACAGTTATTAGAGATGTTATTAGTTATGATATCTATATGTACAGGAAATTTCATTTTAGAACACATGTTTTGTTACCTTGAAGAATCATTGCAATACAAAATAAGATGTTTGTGTGCAACAGAGAAAACAAAAATGCAGAACTGAAAAACAAACACCACTACGCATTTAACACAGCAATTTGTGGTACAATCTTTAGTGCTAAAGGAAGTATCTATGAGAAAGCGAACAAAAGGTTTCACAAATCCTCACTTTGAGGAACAATTGATCTGAATGGAAGTAAGAAAAATCAAATCTCAATGTCAAGGCATGGGAGCCAGATAAATGCATGAGAAAGGCAGGGTAGATGTAAAACTGTTACAAGTAAAAATACAACTCAATCTTCTGTCCTTTGTTTACAAGGCTGATCCAGTTGATTGACGGAAATAGTTTAACACTTTAACCCAGGTAAAGGTGAGTAACCAATTATTGAAGTGTCCGTTGATGCTAAGTTGCTAATCAATACACTAGCCCCAGGTTAGGCACACTAACCCAAATGAACTTTATATATCACAGCTTATTTTGCTACTGCTTTCCTGTAGAAAGACTGTCTTTAGCCTAGAGTGATGCATGGCGATGAAACGGTGATGATTGATAAACAATGAAGCTAGCTAAAACTGAAGATGTGCAGCATGTGCACAAGACAGACATACGCTGGGGAGTATACTTGAAAAATGCAGTAAAAATGACAATCACAGGGCTTCTGAGATCATGAGTGCATCCAAAGCATTCATGTTTGTTTGTATTTTCCAATTCATTAGCTCAAATCAACGCTGAAGCTTTGTAAGATACAAGAAAATGACATTTCAAGTTATAATTGGTTGTGTTTGAAACACACCTCATTACGATAGAAATGCATTCTATCACCTCTCTCACTCGTCCACTCTGTCTCTATCTCACCAGAATGATTTGTGCCAAAGGTTGTCCTTGGTCTTATGCCACAGCTCCTTGTGTACGTTGAGTTACAATAATATGGTTTTTAGAACCACTTAAAACAATTTGAGCATGTGAAAGTCTCTCAAAGTTCATTCTTCAGCCTTGCTTGGGAAGATACGAAAACATGATCCTATAGACATTTTGAGCTGGGGGCAAGACATGGAATAATCAGTGTCAACTAGTGTGATCTTACCTTTAATTGTGCATTAGTTTCTTTGCATCTTCAACTCATGCAGTTGGATTTCGTATTTTATACTTCTTATGTTAACTAAAATGCTCGCCATGGTCAGCCAACTTTAATAAACAATAAAATAGTTGCTTCTCAAAGCTTCTTCTATAAAGGTCAAACAGGTATTAGATAACAGAAACTATAATTTGACTTTATGTATCGCATATATATAATACTTTCTTTTTGCTTTATCCTATAGGTAATCTGTGGTATTGAGGAGGTGATGGCAAGGCTTGGCACTTGTTTCCTACAGTTTTAGGTTGAATCCCTTAAGGCTATACTTCAACATAATGAGATATGAAAAAGGTGTGGCTGAAGCTGAATTTAGATCAGTAGATCTTTATAGCCTTCACAGGGACCATTATGGTAAGGTGTTTGTTTCTGAAAGTGGAGGTTTGAGTTTCGGTGCATCTACTTAAAGAGTTTAGGCTTTTGCTTATCCACCAATCCTGCTGGCCTGGATTAGCAAAATCAGCAGTTAGGCTCCAGGTGATTAGCCTTATAATCTAGGTCTCTATTGTCTTCATGCAATAGAAGTTACAGTTTTACATTTAAGGTAATGTTATGCAACATAAGCTAATTGGCTTGCACAGAAAATTGCTGCTTCGTGATCCATTTGTCTTTTGTGATTTGCTATAGAAGTCTGCTTCTGTAAGCTTCATCTAGCTAACTGTACACATTCCATATTCTTCAGTTGTGCAAGATTAATTAGTCCATGTTTGCTGATCTGTGCTTAAGCTATACCACTTGTGTGTGGTTGCAGCATCTTAAATGGTCCAGGGATGACAGTGAAAATGTTGGAGTGTGCAAAGGCTGTTCACTCTAGAACCGGGCCAGAAGGAGCATGGAGATCCATCTTTGGTTCCATGCTAATTTAACCGTTACATTTTTGAGCTACTACATAGCCCATATCCCTCATTCCTTGTGTACTGTATTGCAAGGGTATGTAAGTAGATAGAGGTAAGGCTTTTGGTGCAAGTTATCTCCCCTACTCTTCCAAGTTGTGGTGTATTATATCTTTGAATAACTGTATAACCCTGATTCCTTGTGTACTGCATTGTAAGGGTACATAGAGGTAAGGCTTTTGGTGGGAGCATCCCCCCTACTCTTCAAAGTAAGTGTTTAGGGCAATAGTTAATGTTGCTGATGTCATTACACATGGCGTACTTACTATGCTACTAACTTTTGAACTTTCTTGTGCCAGGCATTCTTGATGTGGTGCAGGTTACTGTTAAAGCATAGTCCACCCTTGAGCGTGCCTTTGTGTCCTTTTGGTGATTCTTGAGACTTCGGGTGTGCGGTAACGGAATGACACTAGTCAACAATGTTCTCCGTTTACAATTGCCATGTGATTATTACAAAGCATGCTTGATGAAGTTACAGTGCCTGGCTATTAGCATTGATATCATGATAGAGATTGTGGGCAGAAAAAAAGAGGCGATATCAATGCAAATACGGCCACGCCTGTGTAGTTTCTTTTGTTTGCATGCTCGGATGTTTTGCTGAAGCCATACCGTACATGAGAAATCATCGATGTAATGAATCCGGGAGGGCAGGAAAAAAACTGCCATAAAAGTCCATTTGTGATGATGCCCATAAAGTTGCTATCTGCTTTGTTTTTGATAAGCTGTAATGAGCCCATATTGTGGACGGGTAACTTTTCCGGAAGATAGCCAACACCTGAGGATTAAATAGGCCTTTAAAATTAATATTCTAAGGGATAAGGAATACAGGCAGCCTGCCAAATGTGAGTAAAACACCACTGAAAGTGATTATCACTGCAACGATTAAGAGCTACCAGAAATTGTCAGTTTCAGCAGTCTTTTTTAATAAACCTCTGTTACCGTTGAGATTCACTGTCGTAAGGAACTGCCGATGGGGAAAAATATTTTTTAGGATTGGGCACAAACATCTTATCTTCAAAAACACACGCAGCATGTCATGGATTTCTGAGCTCACTGAATTTTTCTATATTACAAGCATGATCAGGGGCAGAGGTTAAACGCGTAGTTAGCAGGCTGTAAAAAGCCTACGGGTGTCTTAGCTGTAAGACATCTTATGGAATGGCATGGTCATGTGTGATTTACTCCAATGCCATGTGATGGAACCATATATCCGACATTAATACTTGGCTTGTAGTGGTTTTTGGCACATTTTTTTGATTGAATTCGCGCATCTGGAGCAGGTTTCTTTTCTGTTGGCTCTTCCGTTTACAGTTTGATTTGGCGAATTTGCTGCTGGTTTCTTGGATCTTCGCTCTGGTTTGCAGCCTGATTTAGTTAGGTGTTGATTGTTGGTGTTTTCATTGTTCCTATATCGGCTGTGCATTCCAGGTGCGGATATGATACATTTAATTTTTGTATAACACAGTTATAAATGTTATTCTTTGTTCCACCATTAGTTGCGGATTCTCCAATTTTCTTAGCCGACCTTATAATTTAGGGCTCCTGCTTAAAAAAAAAATAAAATAAACAACTGCCCCTCATATAATGTAATTGTTACTTCTAATTTATCAGGTATACTGTCACTCATATAATGTAATTGTTATTTCCAATTTATCAGTAGAGCGGGGATGATTAGGAAGAGTTTGTTGAATTAGCATTGTTTTAAAACAATGTGTGACGATTTATGTTCTCTGATCTGTGAAAGTCTTGTTTAATCTCGGGAAAAGTCTTTGGAATATCTTTTATCATGTTGTAAACAGGCCGGTGAAAAGTGTGGATGTTGCGTTTAACTTCATGGGGTTTTACGGAGAACATCCTGATTCTGCTTTCTAGCCTTGTGCCTTGCTTGAAGTAGGCAACATTAGTTTCGTCGGTCTCACATTGAAGATAATGTAATAGTTGCAGAAATTTTGGAAGCAATTGTGAATGATCTATTCACAGAACTTCGCTTTTCTAATACGTCACTAAACGCAACATTAGAGCCTTTTTCGAGTTGTACCAAGGTGAAGGGCTTTTCAATAGATGTTTCTTCTACAGCATGTGTTCAGCTTCAATATCCAATACCCGGTGCATCTTTTACTTGTGCTAGCTTTATGAATTTTTCTAGCAGTTACTTGTGAGCTGCATATATATTTCTCAAGTATGGACAAGCCATTCTATTGTATTGCTTTATTGTATTGCTTTAGTTCCATAGTAGGGCCAATCCATTCTATTTTCCCCAAACCTTTGCACCATGCTTAAGCTCAACCATTATAGTCATGTTTTATTTCATAATAGCATGAGTACGACCACTTCGAGCATAATATATTAACCTTTGGTAATCCCAGTAATGGATATTTGGTACACTTAGTGGTAGACACTTGATAAATCAACAACGTTAATATAAGTTAGGCATGGAAAGTGGGAATGGATACTTTATGCTTAGGATAGCTTAGATTACCTTTAGGTAGATAATTAAAACTTTATCTTTTAATCACTTTATTGTCTCAATATTTTCATAATAAAAAATAATAAAAATAAAAACTTCTTATGCCTTAGTCACACTTAACCATATCAATTTAGCTAAGCATAAGTGATGATTAGGAAGATAGTGATTAACATTATGCTTAATTATTTGTGATATTTTTAGCTAGACGTTTCACAGAATTTGATGAGATGGTATGTACATATGATTTGTATGGTTTGGTATAGGGAATACTTGTTGCTTATCATTGGCATTATTGTCGAGGAGGAATGCAGTATGTGCTAAGTGTTTTAGATCATTAAATTATATAAAGATCATTATAGGAATGTAACAAACCAATATATGAAAAATAATAATATTTTATTTTATTTAAGATATACTTAAAAAAAACAAACTAAAAGATTTCTTCTTGCAAGGTTGATTCTACACTTGTAGATGATACTAAAGGACCTTATGGTAGATCAAATAAGAACTCGGATAAAGTACCCTAACAACTCAAAGTGGTCTACATGCATCTAATTTCTTACTATCTTGACTTCACTTTCATCCTTTACCAAGATGAGCAAGTACTTGATCATGATATTCCATCAATGTTCATGTCAACATTGATAAAGTTGGGTTTTGATGTAGTGCCCTTAAAGCACCAAGTGATAGATCATCTCTCTAAAGATTATTAACCTATGAAGGTTCAACTTTGAAAAGACAAACTTATAGAGGCTTGCTATGAAACATCTAAGGGCAAAAGAGTTTTGATCATAATGACATCATAGTTAAAAAAGGAGGATACCAAGTTTTATCAGGTGAATCTTAATGCCAAGATTCTTCTCCCTTTGGCAAAGACAACATGACCTACCAATGGTTATGTTCAACCTTGGTAAGCAATCAAGGCAAGGGGAGAGCTAGGCCCAGGACCAAGGGGAGCTCAAAGCTAAGGTCTTCTAGCACTAAGCAAGAGAACAACCAACGAACTAGAGAAGGAGAGCAAGTCGACAAAACTCTTGTAGCTCCCAATCCTTACCATCTTCCTTATTGTCTAGCTTTGACAAGGGATAACATGATCAAGATTGAAGGAAAAATGATAAAAAATAAGGTAGGGATGGGAGAAAGGAAAGTAGATAAGAGCAATAAGTAGAAGGACCGTATTAAGAAAGAAGGTGTAGTAGGCCACACCATAGGAGACATGATCATGATAAATGAAATGCCTATGATGAACTGTTGCTTACTACAAGGTGCAGGATCACCATATGTGAGGAAGTTCACATTCCCACTAGGCATTAGAGGGATAGTTGGATCAAATAACTTGATATGAACAATATCCCTAAAATCGGGGGAGGCTACAATGTTGATTTGCAACACCATTCACAAGCCTTTCATGATGCTATGTCTTCCAAAACATTAAAGCTAACTAGTAGAAGCTTAAGCTGTTCCCTAGAATGCTTATAAAGGAAGTTGAAAGTTGGTACTGGTTTTTGAAGCTAGAATCTATTCGTAGATGGAGTACAACATTAGAGTTGTTTAATGATAAATACTAAACATACTTCAAAGTCTCTAACTTAAGAAAATAAATTCAAGGATAGAAACATGATAACCATAAATTCCTTGATGTAGCCATGAGAAGATACTATTTTTTGCTACACCAATGTCCAAGCCATGGTTTCTCTCAATGGAAGTAACTCTACCACATCATAGCTAGACTTAAAAATAAAAGCAGGGAAACTCTTGGGGTCTATGTCAAAGGGAGACTATCAGAAATGAAGGCTCATTATATTCAAAAACTCATTGATAAGGTAATAAAGGAAGAAAGAGAGTTAAAGAAAAGAGAAAGTGCCAAGGAGTACAATGAATATCTCTCCATTCACAAAAAAGAGATATGTCTTTGTGAACCTGAGGAGGAACCACTATTGGAGGAGGTCATATAGAAGAACACTTTGTTGATACAAAAATCTATTATTGAAATTTTAGCCAAGGTAAACAAGATGTGGGACTCTCTCAATGATAAGTTTTCAGCAGTCCTAAAGATTGTGGAAGAGAAAATAGAATAAAGGAAGATCTAAGGATAGGGATAAAAGGAGGAAAAAGGATACAAAAAAGGACTATTACCATCAAAAGGATAAAGTTGCAGCAATAGAAGGGGTTGTAGATTCTAATTGAGAGAATGAAGTGTGTGACATATGCTAATATGATAATTCAAAGGGTTGTTACCCAATTTTGTTACACTTAAAAGAGTTTAAGATATATGCCTAATGAGCGATGAGGTACCCCTATGCCGAATCATACAAATCACAGGCGTTCACATGCGATCTGGTCGAATTTTGCAAACTTTAATTACCAAGTATGCTAGAGCTAAACAATGCATGTGTGTTGTCTATTTGTTGTCTTCCTAGTCCCACTTGTGAAATGCAATTGTATGATTAAGTGAGATTGAGGTGTAAGATTTTTATTATTTTTTGTTTTATCAATTTACTTGCCTAGAACAAGAATGAAAGTGAGAGTAATCGAGTGCTAAGTAAATTATGGTCTATTCTAGCCTAACACAATCCCGGACACATTCTGAACTTTGTGTAAACACTGTTGGATTGTCAAATACTAACTGTTTTTGAGCTACCAAGTGTCACATGTATGTTCGAAGGGGTCGTGCTTGTGTATTTTAATGAGTTGTTTAATTAATCAAAATTAATTGATGCATGAATAACATTAATGTAAATTGCATGAAATCACAATATATAAATGTATAAGAAAGAAAGTCTCACGTGCTGCAAGGATGAATCCAAGAGCTTGTCTTTGTTGCCAATCATAATGGTGTGTTCAGGTACATCAATGTTTGAATAAAGATCCGATCACACTTAAACCTCCTACTGTAGACACTTGGAAAATATTCTAACTCTCAAATAAACAAACTGGAAGAGTTTTGCTACTTGATTGCCAAAAACTCCCTGAATCATGTGCTCGGGGGCTGTATTTATAGACCCGAGAGTAACCCAATGATATCGCATGCACGATATTGCATTTGGTGCCACGATATCGTGTACTTGATATGTAGTTGCTTTGATATTGAAGCATATGAAAAGCATGATTCATCATACCCCCACAACTGAATGAAAACTCGTCCTTGAGTACAGAAGAAGAGGAACAAGTCCCTTACAAAATATATTATGAGGGATGGAATGTTTGACTTGACATGCAGAATGACATTGAGGAAATAGAAAAATATAGAAGTTCATGAGCATACAACATTATAATTGTGTATAAAATTGGGTGTTCATGATAACAGGAAGGAACACCCTTAGATCCAAAGGACATCCAACTCGTCTTGATAACAAAAGAATGGGGTAGAGGTAGAAGAGATCGAGTGGTCATCAACAATCTCCTGTGAGTGATATTGTTGCATCCTCCTTGGTGAAAATAATCTCACTTCCAGTCCATACCTTCCACTGCAATCACAACAAAATCAAGGATTAGTATATAAAGTGTAACATATAGCAGCTGAATACCTTGTTTTGTTAGTGATTTTATCTAGCCAAGTTGTGATTGTGATAGATTGGTTGCTTGATAATTGTAGTGGAAAGACTGATGAATGGGTTAAGTAAGATAAGTGATCTATAAAATTCAGAAAAAGCTTAACACAAGGAATACTAGAAAGAGGGTATAGAAATTCACAAAAATAAAGAGAAGGAATTCACTAAAAATAGTTGTGAAGATGCATACAATTGGATGGCATTGATGGGGTAAATAAAAAGAATTCGATTGTAAAAATGTCTAAGGTTAAAGAACTTAACTTAACCAAACCAAAAGATATGCAAGTGGGTCCTCCCCAAAGTAGGCACAGGCCTTTTATGCCCTTGCATAACTTCAAACCAAGGAGTTTGTGAGCACCATGGATGATTAATGGTTATGGAAAGTTAAGTACAAAAACCTATAAGTAACTAATTGAGAAACTTGACACATCAAACTAGAACATTGAATCAAAACATGAACCTGGTAGTGAGGTAAGGCATGAAAAGCATAGATGGATGAGAGAGAAAATGGAATGGAGTTCCTCATTATGGTTACATGAAGTCCCTTGTGGAGTTCATGATTAAATGACTCAGTAGCATTCATCCTTAGTCTAGACCAAAACCAACCACTTTCAGTGACTTTGCATCGACATTTTAAGGCTAGTACATTCCTTGAGATACAAGAATGCTCCCACAAAACAACCACCATTCCAAATTGGAGAGAAAGTAGGAAATAAGAAAGGGCTTTAGTTAGAGGGAACAAGACAAGTCCCATAACTAGTACATGTAGCCCTTTTATTTGGTCTAAGAGGTGTTCTTTGAATTCCCATATTATTATTATTATTATTGAATGGAAACCATACCATGCAAAGACCCATGCGTTTTTCCATTTATTTTTTCCAAGGGGTGTGCTTTGAATCCTCTTTTTTTTTTGTTTTTTGATGAGAACCACACCATGCAAGGACTTATTCAACTTCCTGTTATGGAATGACACAGAATGGTGAAAAGCTCATGAGAACACTCCTGCACACAGGAAAACCAAAAAGCACAAAGAATACCACATCCCTTTGAACCCACATCCTATCCAACCCTTTGATTCCTTCCCAATTTTGGAAACTACACAAGTCATCAATTTATTAAGGCTGCATTAATGAAAAAGGGACTACACATTTCCAAAACAAGAAAAACCATAGAGTATGTGGATGGGCGGAGGATGTGGACCCACTGCCTATTACATGAAAAGAGACCATGTCCTAGTTGTCAGTAATAAAATTCAGAGTCAGAAACTAGACATTAACAGTCAAATTACAAATGAAACATACCATCATTGAGTAGCACATTACCATTGTACCTAACACCTTATTAACAAAAAGAGTAGAGAAACACACCAACCACAAGAAAATATAAAACAAAGTAAAATATCATTTAATAAATATTTAATATACTAATGATGGTGTAAAAAAAAAACTTAGAAAAGATCAATAACCTGAAAAACAAAAAGATGTAAAACAAAGAATATGAAAACAAAAGAAAAAAAATTTGTAAAACCAAAAATGTGTAAAACAAAAAAGATAAAAGAATAAAGAGCCATTTAAAGTGTTAGTATGGATGGCCATCTCTTCCATGACTAAGTTGGAAGGGGGAGATCCGAAAGATTGAGCATGGTTGTCCATCTGGCAAGGTGTTTGTTGAGTTGGTTGGCTTGGGCTCATGGAAAGGTTTCATTTGTTTGATGTTGACTAATTGTTTCTTGTCTAGGTGGTCAGGTTTATAGATAATCATGGCCCCAGATGGAAAATTCTCATCAATAATGTAAGGTTTTTCCCACAACATTTGAAATTTGGTTCATTAGGGTATGTGTGCAGGATTCCAGTAGAAAACCTTGTCTCCTAGTTGAAACTTGACTTTCCTTATTTTGAGGTCATGGTGTTTCTTGTTGAATGCCTTATGCATTTTGTTGGATGATAGTGCCATTAACCAATTTTCATCTAGCAAGTTGAGGTTCATTAATCATTCTTTTTGTGCTAGACTTAGATCTAGGTCAAGGTCACAGGCTGTAGAGAGTGTATGGAGCTTAGATTGGATGGGTAGTGTTGGTAGTTTTCTATACACTAGCTCATAGGGAGAATAACCTATGGGAAGCTTCCATGTGGAGCGAGAGGCCTAAAGAGCATCATTTAATTTGGTGCTCTAATCCCTTTAGTATTTGCTAATGATGCACGTTAGAATTTTTGTAATCTCCCAATTAGTGATCTCAACTTAACCATTGGCTTGGGGGTGATATGGCATTGTAAGTTTGTGCTCAACCCTCAAGCATTGCATAATTTTTTGGAAAGTGGCACCTATAAAATGAGTTCCATTATTAGAAATTAATGCATGAGGTACACCAAACCTATTTATGATATTTTGTTGTACAAACTAAGTAGCAGTAGTGGATGTACAGTTAGTGACAATTGCTACTTCTACCCACTTAGTGTAATAGTCAACTATGACTATTATATATGCCTTTCCATTTGACAAAGGTGTGATGAGATCCATAAAGTCAATGCCCAAAATATCGAATGGCTCAAGAGGTTGAATCCATTATTGTGGCCCCTCCATTCGAGTTGTCATTTCACCATCCCTCTGACAATGATCACAAGTGCAAACAAACTGGTGGGCATCAATGAAGATTGTTGGCCAATATTATCCTAGCATGAGGATTTTTATGGCTGTGCGTCTCCCAGCATAATGGTCCTCATAAGGGCCTTTATGAGCATCTTGGAAAATGTGCCGTTGATCTGTGTTAGGGACACACAAGCATATTAGGCCATTGGGACATACTTTGTAAAGACTTCCATTGATCTCCATAAAATGCTTGACTTGGTGAAGAAATTATTGTCTCTTTCCAGTATCCAGCCCTTGCGGTAGTTCTTACTTGAGCAGATAAGTAAGGACGGTGTCGTACCATTTTGGTTCATTTGGCATTTATGCATTAGTAGCCTCTGCAAGGAGAGATTCATCAAGAAATTGATTAGATAAGGGGATCTCTTTCTCCTTGTCATCCCATCTTAGTCATGACAGGTGGTTAGCGATCACATTTTCCACACCTTTTTGATCTACCATCGTGAGATTGAACTCTTGCAAAATCATGAGCCATCGTATGACATAGGGGCTCACCATTGGTTTATTCATTAGAAATTGGATGGCACTATGATTTGTGTGCACAAACACTTTATAGCCAAGAACATAGTGCTTGAACTTCTCTAATGTGAATACCACTATCATCAACTCCTTTTCTGTGGTGGTGTAGTTCACCTGTGCACTTGCGATACTTTAGCTTGCACAATGAATGTAATATGGACGTTTTTGATCATCTAGCTACATAAGCATTGCCCCCAAAGCATAATTTGATGCATCAGTCATCACATGAAATGACCTAGACCAATTAGGTGCTTGTAGAATTAGGGTTTCAACAAGCTTCTACTTTAGTTGTTGAAATGCTATTTCACATATAGGGGTCCAGAAAAATGATGTATCTTTCTTTGTTAATTCAACCAACAGGTTAGGGATTTTGGAAAAATTCTCGCTAAAGCGATGGTAGTAGCCAGTATGACCAAGGAATGACTACACTTCTTTAACTATTTTTGGTTGATGAGTTATTCCTTGGATGATCTTTATCTTTTTAGGGTTCACCTTGATTTCTGCTTTTGAGATATGGTGCCCCAAGACTATGCCATCTTGGACCATAAGATGGCTCCTTTGCTAATTAAGCTGGAGGTTTTTTTTAACACATCTCCTCAACACTTGCTCAAGATGGTCCAGGGCTTGCTCAAACATAGCTCCATAGGTAGAAAAGTCATCCATGAAGACTTCTACCCCACTACCAATTTGTTGTTGGAAAATGCTGAGGACTAATTGTTGGAATGGGGCTGGGGCATTACATAGATCTAAGGGCATCTAATGGTAAGCAAAAGTCCCCTAAGGACTTGTGAAAATTGTCTTTGCCTGGTCCTCTGGTGCAATCTGAATTTGGTTATAGCCACTATAACCATCCAGAAAGCTATAATAGCTGTGCCTAGAAATGGTGTCCAGCACTTGGTCAACAAAAAGCAAAGGAAAATGATCTTTGAAAGTTTCCATATTGAGCAACCAAAAGTCAATGCACACCCACCATTTGCCTCCTTTTTTGGGTAGGATCACGAGTGGACTAACTCACTCACTATTTGCAACAAGGTAGATGAATCTTGCCTTGAGGAGTTGTTCAATATCCTTTTTGATGATCTTCTTTAATTTAGGATTCAAACGCTACTACAACTATCGTTTCGAATTAACGGTGGGGTTAGTGTATATTCAGTGCTGGCATATTCTTGGATCTATTCTAGTGAGCTTGGAATATGACCAGGCAAAGGATGCTAACCATTTTTTCACAACCTTCATTAACATCTTCTTTTGTTTTGTAGCAAGCTTAGCATTAATAATGACTAGCCTTCCATTTTTTAAGAACACATACTCCATTCTAGTCAATAATGTCTTTAATTCAAGGGGTTCTTGTTTGAAACTATCAGAAATCTCCAACTCTCCCCAATTGATATCATCATTTACTCCCTTGAAGAGTTGCTGATGAACTTGCTCGAGTTCATCCATACTTGCAACATATTCATACATTAGGCCCTCAGTAGGTTCCATGCACAATGTACTACTGTTAGAAGCAACTATTAGCCACTGGGTGCCTTCTTGTTTTATGGTTGCTGTGTACAAACATCTTTGGATTTCAGCTTCTAGTGCACACTGCTTGCATCTAGAGATAGATGTTTGCTTTACTGACCGTAGATTCTATACACAATGGCACCCTGAATCACTATATGTGATACATGGAACTCTCTTCTTCTCGATCTTTCCAAATTTATTTTCTTTGGATATTTCTAAGAAAAGATCTCTAATGCCCATTTTGGCATTAATGGTGCTTAACCACATCATTTTCATAATAATTGGGAAGTCCCCTTTACAGTTCTCCACCTTGATTATTAGGAAGTCGGTAGGATATGACCACCTATAAACAGTGGTTACAATGTCCTCTACCAATCGTAATGGAACAGTGATGGACTGGGCCATTAGTTCCACTTGGATGTTGCTCTTCTTCAAGGGAGGAAGATTCCACATTGTGTACATATTATGTGAGATCAGATTAATGCTAGAACCAGAGTCAATAAGAGCTTTACAAGGATCATTCCTAGCAATTTGCAAATATACAAGGGGACTCCCAGGATTAGCTAACTTCGTGGGTAGGTTACTAGCTTGGATCCAATTAGATACAACATGGGTCAACATTATAGTATGGATTCAAGAAGGATTTTGGGTTGAAGGGGACTTGGATAAAGGTGAGACAGAGAAAGGTGGAGGAGTAGGGTTACCAATTGTTTATGTCTCTAAGGGCTTTGGTGGACTACGAGGTCAGAAGAAGAGTCTTTTCTTCATTCATGATTCTGACTTGCTTGGTGGGTTAACTGATTGTAGATTAACTACCCTTGTAGCATTTCTTTGTTGTGGTTGGACATGTAATTCACCCTACATAGATGGAGTAGGTGGTAGCTATGTGGGATATGGAGGAGTTGGTGCAAGAATAGGAGGAGCATGAGAATAGTAGGTGGCATCCCTCCTTGGATAGGATGGTTGGTACGCTTTAGGAGGGTAGTGGTGAGGTTGGTAGGTTGCAACATGACTAGAGGAGTCTCATGGAGATGAAGGTTATTGAACATAGTAACCATACGGATCTAGTTGCCTATAAGGGTACTACTATCTTAGAGGTGCTAGCATTCACGATTGTGGGTGTTGCCACTGCTGGTACAATTCATAAGGTTGCGGTGGAGTTCCACTTGGATAGTACTATTGTGGTTGGTGGAACTATTAAGAATTGCCTTGTGGATAAGGAAATCTTTTGGGTGTCTGCCATTGTGCAAGTCATGAATGTAAGGAATACACCCAAGATTCCTGCAAGTGTGACATAATTGGACAACATCCCTTGGGATGTTTATACTAGTAGACGTCACACCTGCCATCATCATCTGAGTTGCTATCCAAAATTGTCTCTTTCATAGCCATCTTATCCTTACCCTTGGATATAGCGCATTTAGCTTCCTTATGCCTTCGGTGCTCACACTCACCACTTTACTACTTGGACTCTTTAGTAATTTTTAAGACAACTCAAAACCTATTGTCTATGGAGTCCTATAATTAGTCAACATTAGCCATGATTTTAGATTGTAATTTCTAGAGTGACAAGGTTTTCTGATTAGCCACCTCATCTCTGGTTAACTCATCCTCACTGTCACAAAATCAAACCCTCCTTTTGTGGATAGAAGGATCTTTGTTGTATTCCTTTGCACTTTCTCACTTTCTAAATTTTCCCTCCTCCCAGGCTACTTGCTCAATTAACTTTTGGATCTGACATGTGCTTAACTCTATCAATCTCCCTTGGGCATAGACACCAAGGGTTTTCCTTATTTCAAACTACAACCTGTCTATGATATGACGAAGTTGATCAAGTTGAGAGTATCCATGGCTGGCACACCTATGTAATGGAGAGTAATATTGGTCAATAGCAACATCCAAGGGCTCATGGTTTCCTTATTTCTACCCTTGGATTTGTGTCCTCAAATTGGATACTTAGGAGTACGTTTGATATTTTTCATTAAACAACTCTAACATCATACTCCACTACCTGATTGATTCTGGCTCTGAGGAATAGTACCAATTTTCTACTTCCTTAATGAGTGTCCTTGGAAACAACTTCAACTTTTTCCAATCATTCTCAATATTTTGCAAGGCACATGTATTCTGAAAGGCCTGAAGATGATTTTTCAAATTAGCATCGTAGCCTCCCTCAAATCGAGGGACATTGTTCATGTGCAGCCTCTTTATTTTATTATCCTTTACGTGCCTTGTTAGAATCCTCATGACCTTTGCAATGTTTAACATGCTCTAAGTCGCAAGTAGAGGTTCATCGAGGCCATGGTGATGGTGCCTATGATATTTTCTACTAACCCTTCCTTCATGGTGGTGGGTCTCTCTAGATTGCCCATGCCTCTAGTCATGATTGTCCCAACGGTCCCTTCTATTGTTTTGATCCTATTTCTTACCTCTATCATGGTTATGCCCTTTGCAGCCATGATCTGAACTAGATGAAGAAGAAGAAGATGATGATGAAGGGGAAGAGGAAGGAGAACTTGCATTGTGCCAACTTTTATCACCCTTCCTTTGATGATAGCGACCACGATCACGATCGTGACCTCCTTTTTTCCCTTTATCATGACTTGCCCCTCTAGATCCATTTTTGTCATTGGATTCGTTTTGACTAGAACCTAGATTATGAATTGTAGATTACATGTTCTGGTTGGGAGCCCTTTGAACAAAGTCAAAGAGAGGAGTATCACCAAAGGAAAAGCCTGTAGAGAAGTGTTCGCCTCCATCCAATGGGCCAAGCAGAGGTGGAAAGGTGTTTGAGCCCTTTCCCTTCATAAGCTTGTGCTGGTGCTTCAGCTAATGATCCCTTAACCTTTGTGCTTTAGTGGGATGATAATCCCTTGAGTCAAGATCTCGCATCTCGTACTCTCCATGAAGATGTTGAAGCTTGTGTCATGCGAGCATTAGCTAGAGCATTGCTAGAATAGATTGATCAAGTGGCAACACAATTTTACCTTCCATGTTGTACCACTGCAACATTTCATCTTGATGTAAGATGAAGGTGAAGTTTGGTACATACTCATTGGGATGAGCATATACCACCCGGTATTGTTGAGGCACCTGGTCTGCCCTAGGTGGAGATAGGCTCCTGTGAGAAGAAGACATTTTATGCTAATGATCTTATATGTAGTGTGCAGTTAAGGTTTAATTTAATTTTAATAATAATTTTTTTGTAGGATTTGACTCTTAGGGTTCTAACAATGAGGTTACTAAGTTTCACTTAGTTTAGATAGTGCACATACAACTAAAGTTCCCAGCAATGGTGCCAATGATGATTGGCGAGGTATCCCTATGTCCAACCATATGAATCACATGTGTTCACATGTAATCTGGTCAAATTCTACAGACTTTAATTACCAAGTACGCTAGAGCTAAACAGTGCATGCATGTTGTCCATTTGTTTTCTTCCCAACCCCACTTGTGAAATGCAATTATATGGTTAAGTGAGATTGAGGCATAATATTTTTATTATTTTGTGTTTTATCAATTTACTCACCTAGAAAAAGAATGAAAGTGAGAGTAATTAAGTGTTAAGTGAGCTATGATTTATTCTAGCCTAATACAAGTAATCATTTCCACTTCCCAGACACATCCTGAACTTTGTGTAAACACCGTTGGATTGTCAAACACTAATCATTTTTGAGCTACCAAGTGTCACACATATGTTCGAAGGGGTCGTGCTTGTGTATTTTAATGAGTTGCATAATTAATCAAAATTAATTGCTACATGAATAACATTAATGTAAACTGCATGAAATCACAATATATAAATGCATGAGAAAGAAAGTCTCAAGTGCTGCAAGGATGAATCCAAGAACTTGTCTTTATTACCAATCACAATGGTGTGTTTAGGTACAACAATTTTTGAATAAAGATGCGATCACACTTAAACCTCCTGCTACAACACTTGGAAAATATTCTAACTCTCAAATGAACAAACTACAAGAGTTTTGCTACTTGACTGCCAAAAACTCCCCGAACCATGTGCCTAGGGGCTGTATTTATAGACTCAGGAGTAACCCAGCGATATCGCATGCATGATATCACATCTTGGGCCACAATATTATGTACCCAATATTGCAGCCACTTAGATATTGGAGCATATGAAAAATACGATTCATCAATGCCTTAAACCCAAAACTCACCATAAAGCAAACACCCACGAGGTTGCCTTATTTTCAAGGAAAATATAGGCAAAGTTTCACCAACAATAGTACAATGCAAGTGGAATGCCATCCCTCCCTTTAGATTATTATTAATAATGACATAACCTATAGTCATGGGGGGATGCCACCACCAAGGCAATGGTACCCTTATTGGTAGCTAGATCCTTATAGTTATTACATCCCACAACTACTATTTCCAAGTGTCTCTACTATCCATGCATCTTTCCATCATTGCTATTCTCTTGAGTATCATAAACCTACCACTCCATAAGCTAAATCGCCCTCCACATATACTCTTTATAACTCTCAGTACCATGCATTCCATTTCTCCACTCCTTTACCATATGCACCACCTATGCAAGGTGAAATCCCTTCGTAACTTTAGTAATGGAATGCCACAAGATTTTGGAATTTGCAAGTGAATGATAATTTGAGTGGTTCCAAGAATAAACCTTGGAAGAGATTATTTTTTCCACCTCATAGTTCACCCAAATAATCACAAGCATTTGCAATTGTGGAATCCTCTCAAACTATCCCAAGAATATCTATTGAGCCACCTTTAAATCAAAATTTTCAAAATGTTCAAACTATCATGTTGACTTATCTGTAATAGACTAGATAAAGGTAAGACATCTTCTTAGGAAAAGAACTAATCTTGGAAATCCCCTCATCTATTTGTAGATTGTAGGAAATGATCGATGTAAACCTCTATTAGACTTAGGTTTTGGTGTGAATTTAATTTCCCAAGGGTTATGCAAAACATAAAGACTTCCTTCACTTAAGAAGTGTAATATCATGTTAAAGCTTGTAGACCGATCCATTATTGTTTTGTTGGGATTGGTAGAGGATATTGTGACTACCATTAGTGGGTGATCATATATGGAAAATTTCTTGGTAATCCATGTACATAAATATTAGGATAGGCTTCTTTATCATTATGAAGAGAGCTTGGCTAAGTACCATTGATGCCAAGTTAGGAAACAATGACATCTCCTTGAAAATTTTCAAGGAAAATGAATTTGGAAAAATAGACAAGAAGAGAGCTTTATGCATTGTGTATAGTACTACAGGGTGCAATTGCATACAAAAGATATGGATAATCAAAAGCATAAACATTCACACATGTAAAAAGTATGTTGAATCCACAAGTGTTCAAAGTTTCTTATACGCAACAACTACAAAATAAGAAGACACCTAGTGATTGATCATAGAGAACAACTCCACTTCTACAATATGTATGAAATCAACTAAGATCCTCACAAGTGCTTATGTTAATCAACTAAATACAATGAAGCAAATTAAGAACCAACTCTAAGACTTAGAGAATAGAAGAAAAATCGAAGTAGATTGTAAAGAGTTGAAATTCTAGAAACCTCTAAACTAGAGCCCTTATAACTTAAAACATTATTAGAACCTTTAGAATATGTGTTTCTAAATATTGGAAAACTAGTAATCATTAATGCAAAACTCATTAAGGATCAAAAGGAGGAGCTGCTGAAAGTAGTCAACAAATGGCCAACAGTTTTTGATTGGTCATATGATGATATAATAAGGATAAATCCATGCATATGCCAACATTGAATCTACATAGATTCTACCCTTAAATCCAAAAAATAGTGACAAAAGAGAGTGAATATAAAATTAAAAAAATTTATTATAAAGGAGGTAGAAAAACTCCTTAAGGCTAGATTCATCAACCTTGTAGTAGAAGCGAGTGGATGAGTCCACTTATTATTATACAAAAGAAAGTAAGAAAATAGAGACTTTGCATAGATTCCAGACTATTGAACATGACTACTTTCAAATATCATTTTTTCTTGCCATTTGTGGATCAAGAGGCATTAGACACTATTACAAGGAAGAAATATTACAATTTTCTAGATGAGTATAGTGGTTATAATCAAATCCAAATCATTTTAGAGGACCAAGCTAATACAACATTTACAAGTCCTTGGGGGAGTTTTGCATATATAAAGATGCCTTTTAGCTTATGTAATGTTTCTACAACCTTTCAATGCCTTGTCCCAACATTTTTAGCAGCAAATTGGTAGTGGTGTGGAAGTCTTTATGGATGAATTCTCCACTTATGATGTCAGTTTTGAACAAGCACTAGATTATAATTAGTAGGTGTTAAAATAATATGTGGAAACTAACTTAAGCTCAACTAGCAAAAGAGCCACTTGATGATTTAGGAGGACATTACATTATGAAATTAGATCTCATAAAAAGGCATGAGGTAGATTTTGAAAAGATAAGATTCATCTAAGAAATCACCAAACAACCTTAAATAGTCAAAGATGTAAGATCATTCCTTGGGCACACTAGTTACTATAGATGCTTCATTGAAAATTTCTCCAAAATTGCCAAATTATTAGTGAAACTCATTAAGAAAGATGCAACATTTGAATGGATTGAGGGATGCAAGCATGCATTCCAACTTTTTGAAATAGAAGCTTGTAGAAATATTGATCTTATGAGTACTAGATTAGTTCGAGCCATTTCACATCATGATAGATGCGTTTAATTATGCCTTGAGAGTGGTACTCACATGGATGAATGATTATAAATGTCTATATTACATCCATTGTGCTAGTAGAAGCATTATGAGTACACAAATCAACTCTATCATAATAGAAAAAGAACTAATGGTAGTTGTGTATGCACTTGAAAAACTGAAATACTATATTCTTGGATATTTTGTTTTTGTGCACATTGATCATAGTGACATTTGCTTCCTCATGAATAAACTAGTAGTGAGCCATTGTGTTATATGATGATTGGTGATTTCATAAGAATTTGATCTAGTAATGGTGGATAGAAAGAAGATAGAGAATGTAGTTACTAATCATTTATCTTTGTTAAGATGGGATAACAAGATTGATGAAAAATTTTTGTTTGATTAATTCTTAGATGAGTTTTCTTTGCCAAAGTAGCTAAGACTACAATACCTAGGCTCATAAAATAATATGATAAATTCCTCTCCAATCTACTTATACAAGAGAATTATTATGAATGGAACTATAAGAGAAAATAATAGTTTCTTCACTAGGTCAAGCATTGTATAGAGATAGAGGGCAACCTCTATAAAATTTGTGTAGATGATCTGGTATAAAGATCAACTTAGAATTTTTCAGGATGCTCATGAAGGTCCTTGTGAAGGCCACTATACTAGAAGGAGAATGATCATTAAAATGTTGATGGTAAAATACTTTTAACCTATGCTCTTTAGAGATGCTTACCATTTCATCCATTCATGTTAGTGATGTTAATGTAATGGAGGGATGATAACCAAGATGGAAGAACATCATTAATGAATTTAGTTACTAGAGTCCTTTGAGCTTTGGAGGATTAATTTCATGGGATTCATCACCCCTATGTCGAATGGGAAGTCTTACATTACTGTTATTGTTGACTATTGTACTAAATGGATTAAAGTTGCAAGTATATAGGCTATACGTTCTCCATTATAGCTCAATTCTTTCAACAATAAGTGGTCAAGAAGTCTGGTATGCCTAGGGAACTAATTTATGATAATGGCACCCATTTCATAGGTGCTACCTTTAGAAAGTTAATGCAATGCTTATGGGTGAAGCATAAACTCATAGCACCCTATCACCCCCAAGCCAATGGTCAAGCTGAAGTTACTAATAGGGATATTGTTAAAATTCTAACAAGAATCATTAGTAGATATAATAAATATTAGCGCATAAAACTCAACAATGCCCTATAGGCTTATCGCTCAACTTGAAAACTTCCTATAGGTTACTTTCCTTATGAGTTAGGATATAAAAAGTTACTTAAACTTTCAATTCAAATTGAACTTTGTACACTCATTGCTACATGCGATCTTGACTTAGACATTAACTCAGCATAAAAAAAATATTGATGGTGCTCAATGTACTTGATGAAAATCATAGGGTAGCTAAAGTTTGAGAACTATAAGGACGATTGAATAAGTTTCAACCACTGAGATCCAATTTTTGTAACATAGATGTATGTGGTTTTCCAACTTGGGTACATCCACACTCAGAGGATAGAATCCTTGTACATCTCTAGACTTTTTTTTCTTAAAACAAAATATGGTTTCAAGGACACCACAACCTTTAGAAGTATTGAGTTTCACTAGGGGTGTTTTCTCTTAGAAACACACCATACCTCTCAAGGTCCTAGCAAGATGCCTTTTTTCAAGAAGCATATCCAACCCCTTAGGGCTTATGATCAAAGATAGAAAGATCAATGAAGAAAATGAACTAAGATTTTGATTTCTTGCTTTTTACTTAACAAAAATAATAAATAACTCAAATGATAGAGAATTGAAGTACAAGAAAAATTCTCAAAATATGTATACAATGATGGCTTAATCACATGAATAGTACTTATATTTCTTGAAAAGGTATCATGTTCTTTTATAGCCTTGTTAACATAATATGTCCATTGGAGTTCATACAACAACTAGAAATGACTAGTTGAGACATCTTACACGAGCTTAAGACATCTTACTAGGTTTCTTTAACTTGTAGATGGGACATCTCATTTGATTAAGAGGTCTTGAGTGAGACATCTCAACTTGAATTGGTACATCTTAACTGAGAGGTCTTGCATGAGACATCTTGGCTTAACTTGAGATGTTTGCTATTTTTTGGAGACATCTTGCATAAGATCAAAGCTTCATAGTAGAGATGTCTTATAGCAAAATGGAATGTTTTGGCAGTCTATAGAACATCTTCTTTGAAATTCTAGATGCCTTGCATCCTTGTGACTTCTTTTGAATCCTTGCATTTCTAGTTGGGCTTTAATATCTTAGTTTTTAAATCATGCTCTTATCTTGGTCTCTTTGTACACCTTTCTTGCACCTGCAAGATCTCACAAGCACACTTACACATTCTTAATTCTTCAATATTTTGACATCCCAAAAGGTAAACGGTATCTTTCATGATGAATGAGATGCATAAGACATACAACAAGAAATGACATGACATCCAAA
This sequence comes from Gnetum montanum, assembly GCA_015680685.1. Classification (NCBI taxonomy): domain Eukaryota; kingdom Viridiplantae; phylum Streptophyta; class Gnetopsida; order Gnetales; family Gnetaceae; genus Gnetum; species Gnetum montanum. Next base: position 151,062 of record MNCI01023415.1, on the reverse strand, counting down.
TAAGAAGAGTTGAATTTCAACCAAAAGATAATATTTTCTATTGAATCTCCATGCATGTTATGCAAGTGCCTAAAGAAACTTTGTAAGATGGTTATGCAAGGGAATTTTTTGCATGGACCTACTTTAGGGATGATCTACTTACATAACTTTTGGACATCTAGTTTACACTCCATCATCACATATGTGCATTCATCTAGTTGTGATACTAATAGCATAAATCCTTCAAATTTTCTTGTTTTTCAAATTAATTTTTGACTTACAAACATATTATTTCTAAACCTAATTGAGAGCTTCGTTAACTTCAAACCTCACTTGGGACCTCATGTTTATTGTCTACATTCTTCATAGTTCTTTTTAGCTTCCATTTGATCCTCATTTTGCTTCAACATTTTTCAAAATTTATTAGTTTCTCAAATGAAATTTTTTTTGTTAAGGATTGCATTAATGCACTGAGATATGTCAATGTATTTCTATCAATGTAACACAGAAATAGTGTGTGTGTGTGTGTATATATATATGCATGAAACTTTGTTAATTTTTTCACATTTTACTTTAAATATGAAGGGAGTTTTTGCCATTTTCAAAGTCCAAAAGCTTTTCAAAGCCATAGCTTCTTCTAGGAACATTTGATTTCATTCATTTTTTCATCTGTGAGTTTTTGAGGATAATCTCTACATTGTGGGGACCTTAAAAAGTATTTTCTAACAATTTTTCTAACTTTCAACTAGTAGATAATTTAAATAATATATTAAAATAGTATTAGAAAGAGTATCAACATAATTAACTATCTTCAGACTTTAAATTTAAGTGCCTACAATTCCTTTAAAACTTTAACACTTAATCTTTTAAAATTAATACTAATTAAAATCAATTCAAATGCATATAAACTTAAGAGTTAAAGCTAAAACAACAAATTCATAATCATCCATGTGATTATAGATGATGTCTAAATGAGTCCTGTAGGTAGATAGATCATTATAGCCAAGGGAGAAGTGACTAGGGGAAGGAAAAGGATAATAGTAACAAAAATTGAAATAACAACAAGAATAGCATGCTACTGAAGCAATTCATATCATAGGAAATTTAAGAAAACAACCTAAAATTAGAATCTATTTATTAGATTTGCACTATAGAAACATGACAATCAAGATAGGATGAGGCACTAAGAGCTAGGCTAAACTTGGAGGTGACCTTAATAGAGGCTTGTTGAGAAAAGGTATGAAGCAAGAAATTTCAAAATATTTTTTTTCAAGAACTAAAATTTAGACCCTTCCTAGAGTTGACATTGTAAGAGGTCTGTACATAGTTACAAGTGTCTGCATTGTAGCTCATCGTTTCTAGTAGTGGTGAATGGTATCTTGGAGAGACTTATCTCTTCTGAAAGAATCACTAAAGAAAATGTAATAATAAAAATTAAAGATATAACCATCCTCCACTTAGTAAAGGAAATATTAGAAGCCCTTGGATTACCCAACACTGGGGCAAAAATGGCTGAGGTTTTCATGTAAGAAGATGCATAAGTGAAGAAGGAATGAATCCATCATTGCTATGGAGTGAATCGTAAGGAGTACACTACCATTATAAAGGTGGAGTGTGCATGCTTCAAATTGCAATATATCATATTAATCCAATTGTATGATCAAGCAAATTCATTTTATTTTATGCAAAGGCATGTAGGGCTTTAAGTGGAAAGTTTCTTATTAATATTTCCTAATTCATCTTTCTTGAGATTGAGAAAAGGTTTAAAGAAGATAAGAAGGATTAAAATGCACCTCACTTTTCATAGGGACCCTACCATATCCTAGAAAAAAATAACAAAGGATAAGACCCCTACTAAACTCCAAGAGAAGGAAAACCATCCACCACCACTAATAGCACTAAAGAAAATACCCAAGATGGCAGTAATGACTAAAGATCTAAGGTAATGGGAGGAAATATAGTAGTCTTTAGTCATGGTGATGAATCATTGATATATCATCTGATCATGGGCCATCTCAATAAAGTCACGAGGACTATTAGTTGACTAATATATAACCCAAGAAATTTATTTTCTGCACAAAGGAATTAGAATTCTATTCACACTAATCCTAGCACATGAGAAGTCATGGTTTTCATCACAAGGGAAAAATTCCCCAAAATATTTGGAAATATAGTGACTTTCCTAGTTATGGTGGAAGAAGGGGAAGGTGCGATAGTCCTAGTCATGCCATGTATAGATTAGGAGACAACAATTGAGATGGTGGCTAATAAAATTAGAGAGGCTCTAAATGTTCTTGTAGCTTCTACTTTAGATATTGCTATCATGAAAGATATCTAAGTATCTATAGAAACCAAGAGTAGAGGGATAAGTGTAGCATAACATGAAGAGATTCTGGAATGATTGGTTGGAGCCAGGAAATTGATTTTAGAGATTTTTGACATCCCAGAAGACATCACAACAACTTTTTTTAAAAGGTAGGTTTCTAATTGAACAAGCACAACTTGAGAAAGCTAAAAAAATCAATGAAAGGTTGCTAGCCAAGGTTATGGAACTCAAAGCTCAATTGTAAGACCTTGCCATTCTATACTGAAAACTCACAAAAGATAAAGCTTTTCAAAAACTTTAGCAAAGATTAAAAGAGGCTAAAAATGCCAAGGAGTGTATAGTTTTGGATTCACCATTGTTAGATACCATGTTGAACATCACAAATAATGATATTATAGATAAACATAAGGAAAATAAAATTCTAACTAAGGAGAATTGATGCATGTAAAAAACTAAGGCATAAAAAGAACAACGAATATAGTGCATTGGTAGTACCAAGAATAGCTCACTAATGTGAATTAGGATGTTAGAAGGTTGGTTGATAAGAATAGAAATTTCTTGATGAAGGAGGTTCAGGCCATTAGCCAGAAGATCACCATTGAGATTGTTTCCTAGAAAAACAAAGTCTTCAAATATGAAAAGGTGAAAAATCATTACAGGAACTCTATTAGAATGCTCAAGGAAGTAAATAGAAAAGAAATCAAGTTGTTAAAGGTCAAGATGAATGAAGCTCTCTAGTTACTCCAACAAGGATGTGATGCATAGCAGCTCATCTTTGATAGATTGATTGCATATAATTAGGTAGAAATTCACCTAAAGGAGTTGCAAATCAAGGAGATGACTTAGTACATGAATTTATCCAACCTTTTGTATGAAAACTTGGTGATGTTGATTGTAAGATAACTATGATTAGAATTGAAAAAATAGGTGGCCAACTCCTACCTCCTCTATGAGGTGGAGTTCAAGCTTCATAAGGAGACAAAGAAGAACCTAGAAGTAGCTAATGCAAAGTTTATAGTTTTTTTAGAGTAAATTCAAAGATTAATAATTAGTTACTAAGAACTTGGCATGAAGAATGAGTAACCACTAGGAGCTATAAAATCTTGTACTAACATTTATTGTCAAGTGTAACCAATATGTAGCTTTGTTCATTAAGATAAAAAATGTTTCCTACACAACCTTACTCATGAAACTTACCAAAATAAACTAGTTTAGGTGATGCTACCTGGATCATTAATGAGTCATAAAGTAAAGAGGAAAATATAAAGACATTGTTGGATGATTTTAAGTTTTAAGGCCACTTGCTAGACTACAACATGATGAATGAACATTTGAGCTATAGGAACCTTCATCTTTGAGCATGGTTTGAAGACTCTATTTTGGCTAATTTTGTGTAATAAACAACCATGCAAATTTTTTGTATTGTGTCCAATTTTAACAAACTAAATTAAAAATACTTGAATATTTTGTAATATGACACTTAGAATTGCTAAATATTAGTTAGTTCCATTCCCTCACATATTGTAAACAACTCAGTTCCACTTTTGTTTATTCAAGGATGAGTTTTCAATCAATTGTTGAGGTATTATGAGTAATTAATAAGTTTGCTACATTGGCAAGAATATATCAACACATTATCGTTGATGCATCCTTTGATGAGTTGATGCAATCTAGTCTTTTGTGTATATAAATGTGCACATCATCTGCATTTATGGTATCTTTGATCATTTTAGTAGCTAGATTCTTCTAGTTTTCTTCTATAGGACTTAGCTAAATTCTCCTCTAAGTGCTTATAACATGGATAAAATTGATTGAACAAATTTTATTTAAGTGCATAATGTACATAGGTTTTTTTGACATTTTGGCAATAAAATTGAGATTAATTCCATCCATTGTAGCACTTGGAATAGTTTTATTTTATTTTGTCTAATTTACTTCATAATACATTTTACTTTCCAATGCTTAGATAATTAATGTTTTATTTTGTAATAGTGTGAGTACAACTAGTTAAAGCATAATATAATAACATTTAGTAATCCAAGTAGTGGATACTTATTATGCTTAATAGTAGATATTTGATAACCTAGCAATAGTAATATAAGTCCAGGATGGATATGAAAAGTGGGAACGAATGCTTCACACTTAGGATAGCTTAAATTACCCTTAGGTACATAGGTAGTTAAAACATAATATTTTAATCACTTTATGATATTAATAATTTAATAATTAAAAATAATAAAAATAAAAATATCTTATATTTCAATCACACTTAACCATTCTGATTGAGCTAGCATAAGTGATGAGTGGGAAGATAATGACTAAAAATATCATGCCTAATTATCTAAGATACTTTTAGTTAGAAATTGCATATAATTTGACTAAATTGCATGTACATGCTTGTGATTCATATGGTTGGGCATAGGGAACACTTGCCACTCATCATTAGTATAAAGATTTCCTTTATTGACAAATAATTTGTTATGCAATTTTTAAAAATTCATTTATTATTTGATTATATATTTTTGTATGATGCTACAAATTTGATGTACTTCCTTACTGTAGCCATAGAAAATTTTCCAGCATCCTTCAATGTATAAGTTTTCTTAAAAATTAAAGAACATGTGAATCTATGAAAGGACGACAATGGAAGGATATTATTAAAAGAACATTGTTTACAATTTTTATGAGTGTTTGTCTGAGTATGCATCCGTTTATGGGGGAAGTAGCTTGCATGCAACTACAAATAGTCAAGTGTTTACTGTTAATGCCTTTCATATTGCAGAGGTACTCTAAGTTTTAGATGGTAGTAAGAATGTAGCTATGAAAGAATTAAAGTGGAAAAACACTAAGAAAGAGGTTATAAAGCATGCCAAAAAATTCGAAAGTAGATAAAATATCTTAAATTTTTTTCTAAGTTATTTTTTCTTTCTAAATTTTTGTAGTGATCATTGTTTTTAGTGAAAACAACTAAAATTTAAGTTTTTTTTAATAATGTAATTCTTTTGATGTGTCCATTAGAGAAAAATCATGGTATTTTCTTTGATAATTCTCTCGTAATCACCTCTAATTTAGAAATGAGTGAACTCATGAAAACTACACAAAACAAAAGAATTACTTGGTTTTCCTATTGTTATTTCAAAGTTGTTGGAAATGATGAATGTAGGATACTACATGCCTAGAAATTGCATGAATATAGTGAAGCTAGATCCATTTATTTTATTCAAATGTGGATTTCCAGCCACAAGAGGTATTTGATCATGTTACTTAAAATATAATTATAAATAGTCAACTAAAATTATGAGCCCTAATGAGAAATAGTCATATGAAGGTATTATGGAAAAGTTAGAAAAAGTGAGTAACTAATTAAATAGTTACATGTAAAGCAATGCTTTGCTTTACAATGTATTAAAGAAGTTTAGAAAAAAAAAGGTTTTGTTTGGTAGAGTAGAATATTAGACTAAAAAACAAAATAGAAAGCTTTGTTTCTTAAGAGAACATACATATCTAGAAGTTACTTGAATAAGAAATTAAGAAATGTAGTAGTAGTGAGCAATGGTACCAATGTCATTCCACATTAACCTTGATGTGAGTAACATAAATACTAATATCCCTAAAGGTAACATAGTGAATATGTTATAATTATTGTTTTAAGATATGTTATTATTTTCTCTATTTATATTGATGGATATTTTTGTTAAATAGGCTTGTCTAAGTTCCTAGAAACAAAGGTTGAAAGGAAATTATTCAATTCGTTTAAAGAAGAGTTCAAAAGGTAACCCATTCATGATGAGAAGAATTTTAATTTTCTCAATGCATTCATTTTCAATTTATAATATAATAATTTGAACTTTTTTGCATGTTAATTATGATGTTGTTATCTTTAATGCTATTTACATTAGTTTAGTGTAATGTTTTAAAATAATAATCATTTCCATGATAACTCAAACATGTTTGTTTTCCCTGTTACAGTTGTTAAAGTTGATATGGCATGCTCCTCTATTGATGTTGCCTATGTAACAATCAATAGATTATTAGAATTGCTTTCCATTGGTGTTCTTCATAGCATAGAGCTTGTGAGAACCTCTATTTATTGTTACCTTACCACAAGAGAGACGTTTAAGTGTTTATATAAAAATGCTAGAAAGAATGAATTGATGATCATCTCATTGATATGTATATCATGCACTTGAAGGTGCTGGAAAGGAATCTTTATTTTTTTCAAATCAAATGTTAATATCAAATGTTTGATTTTCAGTTCTCTATTTTAAGCATGTGCAAAGTCATATGAGGATCATACATAAGCGAGTCTGAAGAACTAGTGAGAGACATAAACTAAAGAAAGGTAGAAAAAGACATGTTATAAATGTTGATAATAGTATTTTTGATGAAGAAAAAGTTAATGATCTACCATAAAATGGCCTCATGAAAAAATTTAAAACAAAAGAAAAACTTGGTTGAGATGAGTTTGTGCAATCTTGTATGATTTATCTACTTGGAAAAGATTTAAATAATATTAAGAGAATATTGAATTTTGAATCATAGTGTTTGGGAAGAATTCATTTGTATGCAAAGAAAAAATTCTTGACTTGCTTATTTATGCTTTTAACTTGCCAAGATTGGTGGACCTATTACAAATGATGCATAAAAATAAGAATTAGAGGGTGAGAAGCTAATTGTCAAAGAATAATTTTGAATAGATAGAAGGTCCTTTGATGGCTTCTACAAGAGATTTGAAGCAAATTTAAAAATATCTAATGTTCATCATACCAGTAAACAACAAAATTAAGATGGACTACATTAAAAAGTAGAAGGTAAAGTTTAAGATACAAGAACTAGAAGGCTACTTAGATGCTATATAGCAAAATGATGAAGTAATCCCTTTTCATGTAATCTATGAAGGTCTATGGGCCTATCATAATAGAAAAATTTATATCAAAACACCACAAAAATTTGCATGTTATAGTCAATCTTCATCATGTAGCTTTCACCCCCTGTAACTCAAGGCAAAACTTCATTGTAAATGTGAAGGTTGTAATCCATAGTGGGAAATTTCACATAGTTTATACTTTTGGGGTTGAAAAATGCCTCATAAGTGGTCAAATGCCTTTTGAAATGCCAAAAAAGGAAATTTGATGGGTTTTACAGGGGGTATATACTTTTTTACGCTGAAAACACATGCGGGGGATAAATCTCACCTACCCCTAGCATAGAAGGATGGGGGTTTTGAAAAATTTCTCCCCTCAGCATGGAGACTACATGCACAGCTTGGAAACCTTTCCTGCTCTATGTGGAAATTTCCCCCTAACGTGGAGTCTTCACCCCTAGCATTGAAAATTGCACCCCTTATCGTGGAAGCCACAAAAGCCAAAATTCGTCACTTCATGCACCTCAATGTTGACTAGCCACTTTAACAAGCATAGTGGAAAGCTTAGCATGGAAGATTCATCTCTAGTGTGGAAGGTGTTCCCTAGTTACTATTTATAGTAAATGAAACAGACATGGGGAAAGCACTTACTATATATGGTAATCCCCCAAATTTGGATACCGATCTCACCTAAACGAGGTAGAAATCTGGCATCCAATTTGCAGCCATTTTACAGTGAAATCATAGCCATTTTTTAGCATCATTCATGGCCCAAGACCTCTTAAAACTAGCCTGAAACACCATTTACAAGTTTAGCACGTTACACAACTTAGCAATTTTTACACAAGCAAAGATTTTTAGTTCAACACTTAAAAGAAAAATTTCTACAATTCCACACTAGGGAATTCTCAAGCACTTAAGAGTTCTTACAATCTCCCATGTTTCCATTCTCTTGAACCATAGCATGAAAGAATTATAGCCTTGAGACATGTGGATTTTGGGTATTAATGCTACATTTTTGGGATTCCCAACCCCCAACGTAGAACACTTTGGCCACTAGATTTTTACTTTTCTTACCCTCCACCATAGTGAGCATTACAAATTTGAGATTGTAGCATAGGAGGTTTGATAGCATTGGAAGTGATAGGACATCTAGATTGTGGAGTTAATTGCATTGACTTCACTAGACCTTGAACCCTCATCCAAGTGAACCCCTTACTGCCCATTTAGGCACCATTTGTACACATTTCTCTAACTTATTCTTTTTTTTTACTCAATAAAATTATATGTTTTGGATTTTTTGTGTAAGATATATCTATTTGTTTTCTATGCATTATTCGAATTTGTTATTAGTTTTTGCATTTCATTTTGTTGCATTATTTTGCAAACCCCCAAGTCCTTGGTTGATCTACTGGACTGGCTAAGGTGCCCTGAATCCCATTTTTTCATGGAGGCCTTAGGGTTGCATGGGTTGAGGAACTTCTATGCACCAAATCTCCATTTGATTTTTTAGTGATCAATTTTTTTGGTCACAACGATTTTTCTTGGTGCTAGAAGGAGGGCCTTCGCCCAAATTCTGTGACCAAAGCTATTCTTCTCTATTACCAACATTGCCATTTGCAAACTTTTCTTTGATTTATTGCAGCCAAGACTTTGAAGAACCAACACTATGATTCCTCCCCCCCCCCTTGACCAAAACTATAGCATGGAAGTTGTAGGTGGTTGGGTGGTGGCTTTTCATAGCAATTGCTATGAATTTTTTCATTTCCAAAACTAACGTTGAAACCTTTTCCCCTTCTCTTTTTTGCTACTGATTTTTCTAGCATCCAAAGTGGGTGGTGCAAACATTCCAAAAATTATTCTGGAAGTTAGCTCCCCCTCCTCTCCCTTGCATTTTCCCAAGCTGAGAAAATTGGCAACCTGCCAAAACTAAGTGCTTAGTGAAAAATACCAACCTTCCACTCTAATTTTTCAGCCTTTCCCCCCTATCAACATTGGGTTAGGAGGTGTGATATTTCCATTATCTCACGCCCCTTCTTTCCACCTACCATACCTAGCATAGAAGCAATTGGGAAGGCCAGTGTGGGAAAGGCTTAACATCGATTCTGCCCAAAGCCAACATTGTAAATTGAAAGCCTTTTTCCATATTTTTGTAGCCAAAACCTTCAAAAGATCAACACTACCCTTTCCCCCACTATGACCAAAACTGTAGCATGAAAGTTGCAGGTGGTTGGGTGGTGGTTTTTGTAGCACTTGCTATGAAATTTTTCCTCCAAAACTAGCATTGATATTCTTTTTCCTTTTTTCTTTTTATTGCCAATTTTTCTAGTTTTCAAAGTGGGTGGTGCAAGTGTTATAAACATTACCAAACTTCCAAAAGTTAGCTTCCCCTCATTTTTCCAAGCTAAGAAAATTGGCAACCTACCAAAACCAAGTTCTTAGTGGGAAATACTAGTGGGAAATACCAACTTTCCACTTTGACTTTTCAACTTTTCCTCCCTCTCCCCAACATTGAGCTAGAAGGTGTGAGATTTCCATTATCTCATTACCCTTCTTTCCCTCCCTACCATACCTAGCATAAAGGTAGTTGGGAGGCCAACTTGGATAAGGCTTGACACCAACATTTCGAAATTTTCATTTTTGATAAAGGGGTAAACCCCCTTACCTCCTACTTACTTATTTTAGTAAGTACTTTATTTTCAATAGTTTTTTTCCTTAAAAACATTTTTAAATTTAGTTTGCTGGAATTTTATTTTATTTTATCATTTATAACCTTGTTTTAAGCCATTCTCAACACCATAACCATGTCTTTCTAACAATCTATCAAGTTGTCCCTCACTTCATTGGTGAAGGTCCTGCCAAGAAGCCATGAAGGTATATGACCCCAAAGACCCTACTGTCATTGAATGTAGGCAATCTTTCAGAGTTAGAGGAAAAATTCCTAATTTTTCAATCATAAATGAAGCCTGATATAACTTCATTTGCACCAAAATACAAGATGGCATGTTGATTCCACATTTAGGAGTAGAAGCCAAAAGGGAGTTCAAACTTATCCACCATAATGGTAAGGAGTACATCCCTTCTTTCTATGACCAAATACCTCTATATGATATCTATGTAGGTATACTAGCCTAATTGATTGAGATGGAAGAAGAGGATGAAAAACATAGCTCCAAGGAACAACAAGAGGAGGAGGATGAATTTAGGATAGAATCTGAGCCTAAAAACATTTTGGAAGGATTATTCCAATAAATGTTTCCCAAGGTCACAATGCCTTACTCTAACACTTTTGTTTTCTCCATGGACATGGTACCATCATCTTCCATAGTTGATCCCACATTGATCATAGCCACACATCAAATTAAATTGATTCCCCAACCTATGATCCATCATACATCTATGCCATTTGCCACATGGATTCAATCTATGAAACCATCAACAATGATTTTTACCATCACAAATTCGTTAACTACACATGTGGGGCCCACCATGGAACCCCAAGCAACTCATGGGTTGCACACCCCATTTGTCTCATTTGTGCCTCAAGTACTAGCACAAAAATCCTTTTCCTTGTTTGGACCACAAGCCATAACCATAATGCAACCACTCACTTCTATCATGCAACCCATAACAAGGCCACAAGCCTCACAAAAAACACCACAACCTTATGTACAAGTCTCACAACCAATAGGGCCACCATAGGGCTTGGATCAAGCCTTCCAAATGATCTAGGACCTAATAGAGGAGTTGAAAAGGCTTAAAGCCTCTACCTCATAGACTATTAAGATTATGAATTTCTTCTAGGATGATTCCATAAGTCCTATAGTCCCATCCTTGATACTTCCTCCTAGTGTTCCTATCCTGCAATGTAGCAAATATAATGAAGAAGTTGACCCTAATGCTCACCTTATTACCTTTCAATCTGCATGCTTACTCTTGCAGCCATGGATTCATACCATCATGAGGATTTTCCCTATGTCCTTGACTAGGAAAGCACTTGATTGGTATTGTGCATTATCTAGGGGATCCATATTCTCTTTGGAGGACTTGGTTTCCTAGTTTGTCAACTACTTCAAGTATAACTTGAAGTCTAATACCATGTTTGACCAACTCATGAAGGTCAAGAAGATATCCTTAGAACCTATATAGAAGTTCATCCAGTGATGGAATGGACTACTAAACAAAATACCGGAGTCTATAGCTAAAGCCCACTTATTAGCCATATTCAAGGGAGCAGTGAATGACTTTATCAAGTCAAAGCTCTACTACCTTGATCTATGGTCTCTTAGCTAAGCATTCTTGCAAACCAAGAATGTAGAAGATGGTGCGAAGGCTAGTCATGATTTAACCTATTTAGCATATAAAAATCAACATGTGTGGAGAGATAAGGAAAACTGAAAATAAAAGAAGATGACCATAGCAACTGTGATAAAAGAAACAAAGACTACAAACCAAGGGCTAAAGGCCAGTTCACCCAAGGCCCCTACTAATGATCGCAAGAACCAATCGTCAACCTCCAGGACCATTGTATCAACAACAACTAGATCAAACTGTAAAAGAAAGGACATGTCCAAATACACTACCTTACCTATAAAACTATTTGAGTTACTAGACCAATTATTAAAAAGTGGGCTCATACAACACAAACAAATGATCAAAGCTACTTAAAAGAAACATAAGTGGTTATGCAAAATAGCCAAAGACCCCACTTGGGTAATGAGGGATGATCCTCAATTGCCTAAATACTTCAAACTAGACTACTTCTACCATTATCATCAACTATCTAGTCATGACATAGACTTCTGCCTTGTGCTGAAGGATGACCTGCAAAGGATGATAGATAGGGGGAAGCTGGTCTTAGATGCTTCTAATGTAGTTCAGCCATAAAACTAGTTAATGCAGGTCTATAAAGATGCATTGAATGCTAATGATAATCTATATGTTATTTCAGTATTTAACTTTGACGAATCATGCTTTATTTAAGCTCCAATATTAGAGTGGCCACGATATTGAGTACACAATATTGGGTACATGATATCGCAGTCCAAGATGCGATATTGTGGGATACTTCTAGGCCTATAAATTCAGCCCTTGGACCATGATTTAGAGTAGTTTTTGAAGTCAAGTAATGAAATTCTTGTAGTTTGTTCATTTGAGAGTTAGAACACATGTGTGACACTTGGTAGCTTAGAAACAGTTAGCATTTGACAACCTAGTAGTGTTTACACAGAGTTTAAGATGTGTTCGGAAAGTGGGGAGGGTTACTTGTGTTAGACTAGATTAGACAATAGTTTACTTAGCACTTAATTACTCTCACTTTTATTCTTGTTTTTAGACAATCAATTTGATAAAACATAAAAATGATAAAAATCTTATGCCTCAGTCACACTTAATCATACACTTGCATTTCACAAGTGAGACTGATAAGACAACGAACAGACAACACGAACTCACCATTTATCTCTAGCATGCTTGATAATTAAAGTCTACAAAATTTTATTGGATTAGATGTGAACATATGTGATTTGTATGGTTGGGTGTAGGGGTACCTCACCACTCATCATTGGCACCGTTGCCAAGGACTTTGGTTCTACGTGTGCTATCTAAACTTAGTGAAACTTAGTAGCCTCATTGTTTAAACCTTAAGAGTCAAATCTTACAAAAAAAAAATTATTATTATAATTGAATTAAGTCTTAACTACACACTACATATAGATTCATTAACATAAAATATCTTCTTCTCATAGGAGTCTATCTCCACCCTGGGAAAACCAGGTGCCTCAACAATACCAGGTGGTATATGCTCATCTCGATGAGTATGTATCAAACTTCACCTTCATCTTAAATCAAGATGAAATGCTATGATGGTGTGACATGGAAGGAAACATTGTGTTTCCACCAGATTGATCTATTCTAGCTATGCTCTAGCTAATGCTTGCATGACATGGACTTCAACATCTTCACGGAGAGTATAAGATGCGAGATCCCGATTCAAGGGATTATCATCCCATTGAAGCACAAAGGTTAAGGGATTGTCAGCTGGAGCACCGACACAAGCTTGTGAAGGGCAGGGGGTTGAATAGTTTTCCACCTATGCTTGGCCCATTAGATGGAGGTGAATACTTCTCTAGGGACTTTTCCTTTGGTGATACTCCTCTCTTTGACTTTGGCCAAGGGGCCCTCAACTAGAATGTGCAATCCAAAATTCATAATATAGGTCTTGTTTAGAATGGATGCAATGAAAAAAATGGATTTAGAGGAGCAAGTCATGATAAGGGGGCAAATGGAGGCCATAATCGCGATCATGGTCATGATCATCGAAGAGAGGGTGATAGGAACCGACATGATGCAAGTTCTCCTTCATTTTCCACTTCATGATCCTCTTCTTCATCTAGTTCAGATCATGGCCGTAGAGGGCATGATTGTGATGGAGGTGACTGATGAGATGAAACTAATAGAATGGACCATTAGGATAGTCGTGATTGAAGGCATGGACAATCCACAGAGACCCATCACCATGAAAGAATGGTTAGTAGAGAACATCGTAGGTACCATTACCATGGCCTTGATGAATGTCTAGATGCCACTCAAAGCATGTTAAACATTGTAGAGGCTATGAGGATTTCAACAAGGCATGAAAATTATAGCAGAATAAAGAGGTTGGACATGAACAACATCCCTTGATTTGAGGGAGGCTACGATGCTGATCCTCAAAATCATCTCTAGGCCTTCCAAGATACATGTCCCTTGTAGAATATTGAGAAAAATTAGTAGAAGTTAAAATTATTTCCAAGGACACTCATTAAAGAAGCAGAAAATTGGTACTGGTCCTTGGAGCCAGAATTAATTTGATGATGGAGTATGATGTTAGAATTGTTCAATGACAAATATCAAATGTACTCTCGAGTATCCAATCTAAGGAAGCAGATCCAAGGATGGAAACAAGAAAATCATGAGCCCTTGGATGCCACTATTGGCCAATTGTACTCTTTGTTACATAAGTGTCCTAGCCATGGATACTCTTAGCTTAATTAACTTTGCCATATCATAGATGGGTTGTGGTCTGAAATAATGAAAACCCTTGGCATCTATGCCCAAGGGATATTGATAGAGTTAAGCACCTGTCAAATCCAAAAGTTAATTAAGTAGGTAGCTAGGGAGGAGGGAGAATTGAGAAAGTGAGAAAGTGTAGAGGAATACAATAGGGATCCTTGTATCCATAAAAGGTGGGTTTAATTTTGTGACAGTGAGAAGGAGTTAACTAGAGATGAGGTGGCTAATCAGAAAACCTTGCGACTCCAAAAATTGCAATATGAAATCATGGCTAAGGTTGACCAAGTATGGGACTCTATGGACAATAATTTTTAAGCTATCTTAAAAATTGTTGAAGAGTCCAAGGACCAAAGTGTTGAGCGTAAGCATTGAAGACATAAGGAAGCTGAACGTGCCATATCCAAGGGTAAGGGTAAGATGGCTATGATAGAGATGGGTGCAAATAGTGAATCAGATGATGATGGTAGGTGTGACGTCTACTAGTATGAACATCTGAAGGGATATTGCCCAATTGTGTCACACTTACAGAAATTTGGGGTATATGCCTTATATTCATGACTTGCACAAAGGCAAACACCCAAAAGATTGTCTTATCCACAAGGTAACTCTCGATAGTTCCACCAACCATAGTAGTATTATCCATGTGGAACTCCATCACAACCCTATGAATTATACCAGTAGAGGTAGCAATCAAAATTGTGGGCATTGGCACCTACAAGACAACAGTACCCCTACTGGCAACCAGATCCCTATGGTTATTATGTTCAGCAACCTTCATCTTCATAGGACTCCTCTGGTCATGTTGCCACTTACCAACCTTCTACCCTCCTGAAGTGTACCAACCACCATATCCAAGGAGGAATGCCACCTACTATCCTCATGCTTCTCCTATTCTTGCACCTACTCCTCTACTTGGTACATAGCTACTACCTACTCCATCTATGCAAGGTGAATTGCTTGCCCAACCACAACAAAGAAACACTACGAGGGTAGTTAATCTACAACTAGTTAACCAACCAAGTAGGTCAGAACCATGATCAAAGAAAAGACCCTTCTTTTAACCTTACAGTGCACCAAAGCCCTCAAACTCATCAGTGGTTGGTAGCCTTGATCCTCCATTATCCTCTACCTCACCTTTTTTTGAGTCCCCTTCAAACCAAAATCCCTCTTAAATCCATACTGTAATGTTGACCCATGTTGTATCTAATTGGATTTGAGTTGGTAACCTGCCCAGGAAGTTAGTTGATCCTGGGAGTCCCTTGGTATATTTGCAAATTGCTGGGAATAAGCCTTGTAAAGATCTTTTTGACTCTAGTTGCAGTGTTAATTTGATCTCACATGAGATGTACACTATGTGGAATCTTCTTCCCTTGAAGAAGAGCAACATCAGGTTAGAGTTGGTAGACCAGTCCATCACTATTTTCTTAGGACTGGTAGAAGACATCATGACCACCATTTGTAGGTGATCATATCCTACCAACTTCCTAATAATCAAGGTGGTGAACTAGAAGGTGGACTTCCTAATTGTTATGGGAAGGACGTGGTTAAGCACCATTGATGCCAAAATGGACATTAGAGATCTTTCCTTAGAGATATCTAAAGAAAATGAATTTGGAAAGGTTGAGAAGAAGAGGGTTCCATGTATTGCATACAATGATTCAGGGTGCCATTGTGTGTAGAAGCTATGGTCAATAAAGCAAAAATCTATCTCTGCATGGAAGCAGTGTGCACAAGAAGCTAAAATTTAAAGATGTTTGTACATAGCAGTCATAAAACAAGAAGGCACCCATTGGCTGACAGCTGATTCTAGCAGTAGTACATTGTGCATGGAACCTACTGAGGGCCTAATGTGTGAATATGTTGTAAGTATGGATGAACTTAAGGAAGTTCACGACTAGCTTTCTAAGGAAGGAAATGATGATATCAATTGGAAAGAGTTGGAGATTCTTGATAATTTCAAGCAAGAACCCCTTAAATAAAGACATTACCAATCGTAATGGAGTATGTGTTCTTGAAAAATTAAAGGTTTGTCATTATTAATGTCAAGCTTTCTATAGGAAAAAAGAAGATGTTGATGAAGGTTGTGGAAAAATGTTTAGTAGCCTTTGCTTGCTTATATTCCAAGCTCATTGGAATAGATCTAAGAATATGCTAGCACCAGATATACACTAACCCCACTGTTAAGCCAAAATGATTGCCATAATGGTGTTTGAATCCCAAATTAAAGAAAATTATCAAAGAGGAGATTAAGCCACTCCTCAAGGTGAGATTCATCTACCCTATTGCAGATAGTGAGTGGGTTAGTCCACTCATGATCATGCCCAATAAAGAAGGCAAATGATAGGTGTGCATCAACTTCCAGCTACTTAATATGACAACCTTCAAAGATCATTTTTCATTGCCTTTTGTTAACCAAATGTTGGACACCATTTCTAGGCATAGCTATTATAGCTTTTTAGATGGTTATAGTGGCTATAACCAAATTCGGATCACACCAGAGGACCAAGAGAAGATAAATTTCATAAGTCCTTAGGGGAATTTTGCTTACCATTAGATGCCATTCGGTCTATGTAATGCCCCAGCTACATTTCAATGACTGGTCCTTAGCATTTTCCAACAAGAAATTGGTTGTAGGGTAGAAGTCTTCATGGATGACTTTTCTACCTATGAGCTACATTCAAGAAAGCCCTAGAATATCTTGAGTAGGTGTGTTGAAACAAACCTCTAGCTCAATTGGCAACATAGCCATCTAATGGTCTAGGAAGGCATAGTCTTGGGGCACCGTATCTCAAAAATAAGAATCAAGGTGGACACTGAAAAGATAAGGGTCATCCAAGGAATTACTTGTTAACTAGAAATAGTTAAAGAAGTGTGGTTATTCCTTGGTCATACTAGCTACTACTGGTACTTCATTGAGAACTTTTCCAAGATCACCAAGTTGTTGGTTGAATTAACAAAGAAATATGCACCATTTTTCTAGACCTCTGCATGTGAAACAACATTTCAACAACTGAAGTAGAAGCTTTTTGAAACCCCAATTCTACAAGAACCTAATTGTTCCAGGTCATTTCATATGATGACTGATGCATCAAATTATGCTTTGGGGGTAATGCTTACATAGTTGGTGATCAAAAATGTCCATATTACATTCACTACGTAAGTTGGAGTATGGTAGGTGCATAGCTGAACTACACCACTATGGAAAAAGAGTTGATGGTGGTGGTGTTTGCCTTAGAAAAGTTTAGGCACCATGTACTTGGTTTTAAAGTATTCATGCACATATATGGTAGAGCCATCTAGTTTTTAATGAATAAACCAATGGTGAGCCTGTGTCATATGGTGGCTCATGATTTTGTAAGAGTTCGATCTCACAATGATAGATCGAAAGGGTGTGAAAAATGTGGTCACTAACCATCTATCATAGTTAAGATGGGACAACAAGGAGAAAGAGATGCCCTTATCTAACCACTTTCTTGAAAAATCTCTCCTTGTAGGGGATATTAATGAACAAATGCCCAATGAACCAAGATGGTATGATTCCATCCTCACTTATCTGCTTAAGCAAGAACTACTGCAAGGGTTGGACACCTAGAAGAAACAACAGTTTCTTCACTAGGTTAAGCATTTCATATAAATCAATAGGAATATTTACAAAGTATGTCTCTATAGCTTGGTACACTAGTGTGTCCCTAACATGGATCAACTGCGCATTCTCTAGGATGCTCATGAAGGCCCTTGTGGGGGCCATTACACTAGGAGATGCATGACCCTCAAAATCCTTATGGCAGGATATTACTAACCAATAATCTTTAGGAATGCACACTAATTCGTCCGTGCTTGTGAACCTTGTTAGAAGGATGGTGGAATGATACCTCGAATGGAGGGGCCACAACAATGGATTTAGCCTATTGAGCTATTTGACATTTGGGGCATTGACTTTATGGATCCCATCGCACCTTTGTCAAATGGAAAGGCATATATAATAGTCACAGTTGACTATTGCAGTAAGTAGGCAGAAGTAGTAGCCATTGCTAACTGTACATCCACTACTGCTGCTTGGTTTGTACAATAGAATATTATAAATAGGTTTGGTGTGCCTCACGCATAAATTTTTAACAATGGAACTCATTTCACAGGTACCACTTTTCAAAAACTTATGCAGCAGTTGGGGGTTGAGCATAAACTCACAACACCTTATCACTCCCAAGCCAATGGTCAAGCTAAGGTCACTAATTGGGAGATTAAAAGAATTCTAATATTCACTATCACCAAATACCAAAGGGACTAGAGAATTAAATTAAACAGTGCCCTTTGGGCCTATTTCTCTACATGGAAGCTTCCCATAGGTTATTCTCCCTATGAGCTTATGTACAAAAAACTACCAACACTGCCCATCCAATTTGAGCTCCATGCACTCTCTACAGCCTATGACCTTGACATGGATCTAAGTCTAGCATGAAGGAAAGATTAATGAATCTCAACTTGCTAGATGAAATTGATTAATGGCCCTATCATCCAATGAAATGCATAAGGCATTCAATAAGAAATTCCATGACATCAAAATAGGAAAAGTCAAGTTTCAACTAGGAGATAAGGTTCTCTTCTAGAATCTTGTACATGTACCTCAATGAACCAAATTTCAAACATTGTGGGAAGGACCTTACATTATCGAAGAGAATTTTTCATCTAGGGCCATAATTATCTATAAACTTGATAGCCCAAACAAGAAACAATTAGTCAACATCCAACAACTGAAACCTTTCCATGAGCCCATGCCAACCAACTTAATAGACACCTCACCAGATGGAAAACCACATTCAATATTTGGATCTTCTCTTTCCAACTTAGTCATGGGGGAGATGGCCATCCATACTAACACTTTATGTGGCTCCTTAGTCTTTTAAATTTTTTTGTTTTACACATTTTTGGTTTTACAAGTTTTTGTTTTCATATTCTTTGTTTTACATCTTTTTGTTTTTCAGGATATTGATCTTTTCTAAGTTTTTGTTTTATACCATTTTTAGTATATTTAATATTTCTTGAATACTCTTTTACTTTCTTTTGTATTTTCTTATGTTTGGTATAATTCTCTGCTCTTTTTGCTAATAAGGTGCTAGGTATAATGGTAATGTGCTACTCGATGATGGTATGTATCATTCACAATTTGATTGTTGATATCTAGTTTCTGACTTTGAATGTCATCATTGACAACTAGGACATGGTTTCTTTTCATGTAATAGGTATTGATTTTACATGATTCACCCATCCACGTACTCTATGGTTTTTCTTGTTTTGGAAATGTGTAGTTCCTTTTTCATTAATACAACCTTATAAAATTTGTGACTTGTGTAGTTTCTAGAATTGGAAAGGAATTAAAGGTTTAGATAGGGTGTGACTTCAAAGGGATGTAGTATTCTTTGTACTTTTCCTTTTTCCTATGTGCGGGGGTGTTCTCATTAACTTCTCACCATTCTATGTCATTCCACAATAGGAAATCGAATAAGTCCTTGCATGGTGTGGTCCTCATCAAAAAAAAAAAAAAAAAAAAAAAGGAAAAAAAAAAAGGGGAAAAAAAAAAAAAAAAAAAAAAAAAAAAAAAAAAAAAACAAATGAGGATTCAAAGCACACCCCTTGAAAAATATAAATGCAAAAATGCATGGGTCTTTGCATGGTGTGGTTCCCATAAAAAATAATAAATATGAAAATTCAAAGCACACCCCTCAGACCAAATAAAAGGGCTACAAGCACTAGTTATGGGACTTGTCTTGTCTCCTCTAACTAAGGCCCTTTTTGACTTCCTACTTTCTTCCTAATTTGGAATGATGGTTGTTTTGTGGGAGCATTCTTGTGTCTCAGGGGATGGACTAGTCTTAGAATGTTGATGCGAAGTCATTGAAAGTGGTTGGTTTTGTTCTGGACTAAGGATGGATCCTATTGAGTCATTTAATTACAAACTCCAAAAGGTACTTAATGAGACCATAATTAGGGGCTCCATTCCATTCTCTTTCTCATCCATGTATGCTTTTCATGCCTCACCTCACTACCATTTTCATGTTTTGATTTAATGTTATGGTTTGATGTGTTAGGTTTCTCAGTTAGTTACTTTTGGGTTTTTGTACTTAACCTTTCAGAACCATTAATCATCCATGGTGTCCACGGACTCCTTGGTTTGAGGTTATGTAAGGGCATAAAAGGCTTGTGCTTGCTTTTGGAAGGACCCACTTGCATATCTTTTGGTTTGATTAAGTTAAGTTCTTTAAACTTAGATATTTTTACAATCAAATTCTTTTTATTCATTTACCCCATCAATGCCATCCAATTGTATGCATCTTCACAATTTTTTTTAGTGAATTCCTTTTTATTATTGTGACTTTATATATGCCCTCTTTTTAGTACTCCTTGTGTTAAGCTTTTTCTAAATTTTATGGATTGCTTCTCTTACTTAACCTATTTGTTAGTCTTCCCACTAACATTATCAAGCAACCAATCTACCACAATCAAAGCTTAGCTAGATAAAATCACTGATGAGACAAGGTGTTCAAGTGCTATGTGTTACACTTTATATACTAATCCTTGATTTTGTTGTGATTGTAATGGGAAGCATGGACTAGAAGTAGGAATGTCTTCACCAAGGAGGATGCAATAATATCACTCATTGGAGATTGTTCATGATCATTGGATCTCTTCTACCTCTCCCTCATTCTTCTATTGTCAAGAGGGGTTGGATGTCCATTGGATCCAATGGTGTTCTTTCTTGTTGTCATGAACATCCAATTTATTACACAATTGTAATGTTGTATGCTCGAGCACTTCTGTATTTGTCTATTTCCTCTGTGTCGCTCTACATGATAGTTAAACATGTCATACCTCCTAATATATTTTGTAAGGGACTTGTTCCTANGTTAATTAAGTAACTAATTAGAATACACAAGCATGACCCCTTCAAAAATATGTGTGACACTTGGTAGCTTAGAAACTATTAATGTTTGACAACCCAGCAGTGTTTACATGAAGTTCAAGATATGTCCAGGAAGTGGGGATGGTTACTTGTGTTAGGCTAAATTAGACAATATTTTACTTAGCACTTAATTACTCTCACTTTTATTCTTTTTTTTAGGTAATCAATTTGATAAAACATGAAAATGATAAAAATCATATGCCTTAGTTGCACTTAACCATACACTTGCATTTCACAAGTGAGACTGGGAAGATAAAAAATAGACAACATGAACTTACCATTTAGCTCTAGCGTACTTGGTAATTAAAGTCTACAAAATTTGACCAGATCACACGTGAATGCTTGTGATTCATATGGTTGGACATAGGGGTACCTCACTGCTCATCAAACATTGATGATGATCAAAGTCACGCAAGAGAGCCATTCATGATTCAAGTATCCTTCTATGGCAAAAAGGCTTCTTTAGCTTCCCATAGCTCAAGATCCCCTTTTATCATAAGAGTACCATCATGAGTGCCTCCCAAAGAACCTTTTTTCATCAAGAACCCCCAATGCAACATAACCCAAGTAGCCATTGAAACACCATGAAAGTTACGAGTCGGCCTCAGGCAAAGATTCGCAATTCAAGCGAGAGCGCGCATCAGTTTTGTTCAAGGACAAGTTTACGCTCTATCACGCATGGCAGCGTAATGAGCGTAATAAGCTGTAAGATAGTCGAAGGCAGAGTCCAGAGAAGCACAACAGTTCGACACTTTTTCTCGCGGCGCTTGAATAACTTGTCTTTACGCTCGTTACGCGTCGATGCGTACCATTGCGTATGTCAGCATTAAAGCTAGGCATTGTTTACGCTTCATCACGCGCAGCTGCGTAGTGAGCGTAAGTTAAGCATTGATTACGCTTCGTCACGTGCAGCTACGTAGTGAGCGTAAGTTACACATTATTTACGCTTCATCACGCGCAGCTGCGTAGTAAGCGTAAGTTGCACATTATTTACGCTTTGTTACGCGCAGCTGCGTAGTGAGCGTAAAAAAATTTTGAGCCTATTATTGTTTACACCGGATTACGCTCATACACGCAACACAACACGAATGAGTGTAATACAGCCTGAAGAAAATTGAAGCACGCTCAGAATGTACCTGCTCTTTACACGCATGACACGCAAACGAGCGTGTTGTGCGTAGTCACAATCTGACTTAAAATGATCAAGTCAACGGGACCTGAAACATCTGGGACCCACGTTATCAAGGTTGCACCTTTTCCACGGAGCATCGCGGCCTATAAATACCTCAGTTGACAAAGATACAAGGGTTGGAAAATCAGAAAAGTAGAAGCATTTTTCTGAGCACCAGAGCATTTAGCACTTTGGAGCAGAGATACAGAGAACAATGCTTTGGCAATTGTTGACATTATCACCTTATAGCGGAAGCAGAGTACAGTTCACTTTGAGCACCAGTGATAGGAGTAATCGTTCTGCTGAAAAGACTCTATCAATCAGAAACAATTGATTAGTAGACGTCAAAGCTTGGCCCGCCTCGCATCTTAGCTTTAGCCCACGAGGTAGATCGGACTTCTGTTTAGACCGTTTTGCTTGTTGTTTTGTGCTTGTTTCACATCCT
>MNCI01023415.1:101235-125937 GCA_015680685.1 Gnetum montanum | reverse complement strand
TTAGCGGCAGGACACATTCAACCTAAGAAAGTGTTCGAGGAAGCCCTGAAGCGTCACAGACGTCACTGTGAACTGCTGAAGGATCCTTCTTTAGCTCTGCCTAATGAACCAGCAGTTCTGAGATCTTTCAGGCTGGACCGTTTCTGTGACTACCACCAGATGTGTGGTCACGACATGGATTACTGCTGGGCGTTGAAGGATGACATTCAACGCATGATCGATGAAGGTCATCTAAAATTAGACAGTAGTAACCTTAAGCGTCTGGAAAACCAAATGCTGCATGTGTATAAGAATCCATTGAACGCAAACTACGATCCTTATACAATCACTGTGGTGAGTACGGACGGTGAGCGTAAGGGACCGCCAAAACTGCCTTTTGTTTTGCGCGTCCCTACCAGCTCACCAAGGGGACCAACTACTTCAGCGGTAGCCAGTGGGGTCTCACGGCCACCTTTCATTATACGGGCACCTTCCCAAGTACACCCTCAGTCATGTGACAGTGTTCAAGCCGCGGCTCCGTCCGCGCCCACACCTAGAGCGCCCTTCATCATCAGGGCGCCAGAGTCACGGCCTGCCCCTCTCACGCAGGGGCAGACCTCCAGTCAAAACCACCAGCCATCGCCTCCCAAGCGAAAGGAAGAGAATGCCACAGTTAACGCAACAAAAGACCACCCTACGCTCGGCTTCCCTAAGCCCAGGCCCTTGGCCTCTGTGCCTTTGTCCATGCCCCAGAAGCATGCCAAAGGTACAGAAACGCAGCCACCTTCTCTTGGCAGGAAGAAGAACAACCCCCCCACTGACATCGCTCCGCCTCGAGAGATTCGTCTTTTGGGCCGAATTGAGGAGGACAAGGGGGATAAACAACCCTGCCGAGAGAAGGACCTCCTTGATGCATTCACGTAGGTCAAGCAAGCTCTTAAGCAAAAGAACACAATGCTGAGCTTGTACGACTTACTGATGACATCTCGAGAACACCGTGAGGCTATGGTACGCATGTTGACATCCATATTGGTAGATGCCAACCTGCCGGCAGAAGAGGAAGCGATACACGCTATCATGTTTCCTTCCGAAGCTGAACAACCCAAGCCTACCTCGCTGACCTTTCTTGACGAGTCCGTCAAAGACGACTCGGAGAAAGGTCAAGTAACGACTGAGCCTATGTTCATTACCATTCGGGTCGGCCAATACCGGATCCGGAGGGTGCACATGGATGATGGCGCAGCAACCAACGTCGTTCCCTATTCCATAGTGGATAGGTTGGGATTGGTCAATCAGATCACTTCCACGGTGATAGCCTGCGTGAAATCGTTCAACGGAGCACGGGTTCAAGTCAAGGGGACGGTGCGTATTGAGTTTGTGGCGGGGAATCAATTCCCAACCGAAGCCACATTCTTAGTCATTGAGGAGATGCTTGGCTTCAACCTAATCTTAGGGAGGTCGTGGTTAGCCCAGCTGAGGGCAGTCTCGTCGCTGATACATCAAGAGATACACCTGCCCTACGCCGGAGGGGAGGTTATCATACGCGGCGACGAGGTCGCCCCCAGGACCGTCAACAACATTGAAGAAGAATGGGGTTTAGAGATCGAAGCAACTGACGATCAGTCCTATCTCCAAACCCCTAAACAAAATGACAACAGTGCCGACGGTCTAGCCTAGGCCGACCTGCCATTTTCGGATGACAGCGTAGAGGAGTCAAACCATAAGCCTCCTCGCCCTTACGCAGTGCTCAACGTGAAGGCCATTAAAAGATAATTGCGTATCGACGGTTGAACAATGGTCTTCTGCGTGTACTACCATTTTCAAGTTAGCATACTCCCCATTTAGCAGCTTCTTTTGTTTGTTTCAACATGCTTTTACGCTATATTTGCTCTCTGGGTTTACGCTTTTCACTTGTTGCGTGTTTTATCGTACTCGCGTTAGCTACGCTTTCTCATTCCTTTACGCATTTATCCAGGATTACATTTTTTTTTAGTTACGCAGCTGGCCCGCAATGGCCTTAAACTATGCTAGCCCGCAACGGCCTTAAACTAGTTACACAAAGTTATCCTATTCACTGTTATACGCAGTTACGCAGATGGCCCGCAATGACCTTAAACTAGTAGCTAATTTACGCAAATTCATATGCTGGCCCGTAATGGCCTTAAACTAATAGCTAATTTACGCAAATTGATATGCCGGCCCGCAACGGCCTTAAACTAGTAGCTCATTTACGCAAATTCATATGCCGGCCCGCAATGGCCTTAAACTAATAGCTAATTTACGCAAATTCATATGTTGGCCCGCAACGGCCTTAAACTAGTAGCTAGTTTACGCAAATTCATATGCTGGCCCGTAATGGCCTTAAACTAATAGCTCATTTACGCAAATTCATATGCTGGCCCGTAATGGCCTTAAACTAGTAGCTAGTTTACGCAAATTCATATGCCGGCCCGCAATGGCCTTAAACTATGCTAGCCCGCAACGGCCTTAAACTAGTAATGCAAGATTACTTATTATCATTTACGCAGTTACCCTCTGGCCCGCAACGGCCTTAAACTAGGAATTACGCTATCATTATTACTTAGGTGAACTTTTCAACAGTTACACTCGTACTCTATCGACAAAACATAAAAAAATATATGTAATTGATATCCAACGCATCCACCAGGTTTTATAACATGTGTGTCATCCGTAACATGATACTACTGAAACACCGTGAAAATTACGAGTCGGCCTCAGGGAAAGATTCGCAATTCAAGCGAGAGCACGCATCAGTTTTGTTCAAGGACAAGTTTACACTCTATCATGCATGGTAGCGTAATGAGCGTAATAAGCTCCAAGATAGTCGAAGGCAGAGTCCAGAGAAGCATAACAGTTCAACACTTTTTCTCGCGGCGCTTGAATAACTTGTCTTTATGCTCGTTACGCGGCGGTGCGTACCATTGCGTATGTCAGCATTAAAGCTAGGCATTGTGTACGCTTCATCACGCGCAGCTGTGTAGTGAACGTAAGTTAAGCATTGATTACGCTTCGTCACGCGCAGCTGCGTAGTGAGCGTAAGTTACACATTATTTACGCTTCATCACGCGCAGCTGCGTAGTAAGCGTAAGTTGCACATTATTTACGCTTTGTTACGCGCAGCTGCGTAGTGAGCGTAAAACAATTTTGAGCCTATTGTTGTTTACACCGGATTACGCTCATACACGCAACACAACATGAATGAGTGTAATACAGCCTGAAGACAATTGAAGCACGCTCAGCATGTACCTGCTTTTTACACGCACGACACGCAAACGAGCGTGTTGTGCGTAGTCACAGTCTGACTTAAAATGATCAAGTCAACGGGACCCGAAACATCCGGGACCCACGTCATCAAGGTTACGCCTTTTCCATGGAGCATCGCGGCCTATAAATACCTCAGTTGACAAAGATACAAGGGTTGGCAAATCAGAGGAGCAGAAGCATTTTTCTGAGCACCAGAGCATTTAGCACTTTGGAGCAGAGATACAGAGAACAGCGCTTTGGCAATTGTTGACATTATCACCTTACAGCGGAAGCAGAGTACAGTTTGCTTTGAGCACCAGTGACAAGAGTAATCGTTCTGTTGAAAAGACTCTATCAATCAGAAACAATTGATCAGTAGATGTTAAAGCTTGGCCCGCCTTGCATCTCAGCTTTAGCCCACGAGGTAGATCGGACTTCTGTTTAGACTGTTTTGCTTGTTGTTTTGTGCTTGTTTCACATCCTGTAATCGGGGACTCCCCAGTGTAATTTCTCATGCAAAATACACATTGTTAAGTCAAAGCGCAGATCTTGAAGCTACGTGCTTCTCTTATGTTAGCCTCCTTTTATCGTGTTTAGCATTATCATTGTTGCAATCCGTCTACATCGTTTTCCCCTCGTTTTACAATTCCCCGAATCAGATCGTAGTACGCAAAGATCTGTAGTCTTCATCGTTTTACTGACCTGTAAGTCCTGTCTGATCGACAAGACTGTTCAGGGCGCCACAGATTCACTTTTTCCAGCATAGCCCTCGCGTAGATCCTTGGTTAAAACTGTATACGCGGAACCTCGATCGGTATTTCCAGCTGCCGACGTTTTCTGTCGTTACAACCATAGCTCAAACAATTGCACAATGATCCCTTATGATGGACAATGCTACTATCTCTTTCTCACAACCAATAGTTGACCACCAAGAAACTTCAACCAAACAAAGGAAGAAGCATAAGTAAAATCTTGACAATAAGGGTGACAAGCAAACGGAGGCACAAAAGGAAGTGGGCCCACCAAAGCCTACTTCCATATTAGCTATACCCATGACCTTCTTTAACCGACCCACTCTAAAAAATAAGCCACAAGAGGACACCAAAGCCCATAACTAGAACAACAAGGAAAAGCCCCAACAAACTCAACCTAGGATTAAAGTTTGCATTTTGGGGCACATGGAGGAAGTAATGCACAATTGGGGCAACATGCCCATGATCAATGATAAAAAATTCCTTAGTGTAATAGACCAAGTCAAGCAATCCCTTAAGAAAAAGAATATAATTTTAAGCTTGCATGACTTGATCATGACTTTCACCACACATCGTGAGGTGTTAGTCAAAATGTTGACTTCCATCCTCATTAGTGAGAAAATCCTTACTAACAAAGAAGCCATCCATGCAGTGATGATTCCTACCTCACCAAGGGAGGAGAAGTCAACACCCTTAACATTTTACTATAGCAAAATCAAGGTTAATCCCTAGGATGAAAAAGTAACTATGACCCCTCAATTCAAAACCATATTCATAGGATAGTTTAAAGCACATTGGGTGCATGTTGATGATAGAGCCACAACCAATGTCATCCCATGCATCATTATTGAATTCTTATGCTTAATTTAGTAGATACAACCTACAACCATTATAGCTCTTGAGTCCTTCAATGGATCAAGAGTTGCCATCAAGGGGTCTATCTCCTTGTATTTGGTAGCTGGGGAGTAATTTTGCACAACCAACAACTTCTTGATGGTGGAAGAGATACTAGGATTTAACCTAATCCTGGGAAGACCTTTTTTGGCTCAATTACGAGCTTTGTCCTCTCCCATCCATAAAGAAATTCACCTTTCTTATGAGGGAGGTGAAATCATCATTCATGGTGATAATGTGATTTCCCTGGCTATCAACAATGTAAACATAGAGTAAGGGTCTGAAGTGGAGCTTTAAGAAGAAGCTCCCAACCATGAAGTCCAACAACCCAAAAGAGAGCAATAACCTAACAATGATAATGATAAGCAATAGGATGCATTATGGGATGAACTCCATTTTAACATCATAAGTGAAGGGGATGGTGAATATAAGCTTGTATAAAGTAGGCCTTACTCACTCCCTAATCTTGCAAAGATTAGGAAGAATCTACACAAGTGAAGTTCACCTTAACCTTCATATGCCCCTATGACCAAATGCATTGATAGGCATGTACCCTTACCTTTTTTTGTAGTTTATTATATCATTTTATGTATTTTTTGTTTTACTCTTTATGTACGTAGCCAATGCATGTAGCCTAAGTTCATTTGCATTTTTAATTATTTGTTACAACCTTTCTTTATTTTTACTTATGTTATAAACATGAAAAAAGCCTTATAAATATACTTCTTTTTTTTAATTGGTTTTCTAAGAACTTAAATTGGCATTATGGCTCTACATGGCCTTAAACTAGAAAAGATAATCACACAACATAGTCCACTAAGACTCTAAGTTGGGGTCATAGTTTGCTAAGACTCTAAACTAGTGTCGCAATCTGCTAACATTAAATTGGCATTATGGTGCACCATGTCCTAAACTAGCAAAGTAATCATAATGCATCATGGTCCACCATGACCTTAAACTAGAAAAACTATATAACCTATGCCTGTAATGGCCTAAAACTAGCAAACGTCCCTTTTAGTATTATATCTTTCTTTGTGTAGCCTATTATTGTATCAATTATCTATTTAATGTTGTAATGAAAACATCAACATATCCATTCACAACATTTACTACAACTATAGATACATATAGCCAAAAATGAAACCAAAATTTAAATTTAAAGTTAAAATGTCCATAACATACATAGCCATGGCCACACTATGTGGCAAGAATGTCAAAGAATAATAATCATCTATAACATAGTCTTGGCTATTTATGGCCATCAACATGAAAATAAAAAAAATAGCCAACAACCTAAATTGATGGAGGCTGTTGAGTGGCATCTGGAGGAGGAAGTGGTGGGTCATTCCCATCCTCATCAGTAGGGCTATCAAGGTATCCTGAGGCTTGAAATGCAACAAAATATAGTCAGTTAGAAACCCATAGCCAAAATCAAAACCATAAGTTAGAAACTAAAACATAAAATACATCTAACCTATGGAGATTCCAGCTCCATGACTTCTAGGGGTAGAAGTTGAGGACCTTCTTCCAAGAGATGGAGGATCTAGTCCTCCATTATGTTAACCCAATCAAAATCCCAAAGATCAACACTAGAAAGGATGTTGACCTTGTCTACCATAGTCTAAGTAAGAGGCTCCCAAGTAGTAGCAAGTGTAGAGGTCTTGCCTATAGTAGTGGTAATCTGAGTAGTAAGGGATTGCTCCACCATGAGAGTACTTTCAAAAAGTTGATAAGCACTCTCTGCCTAGATCCCCTTGATGAATAACTCTCTTTTTCACCATTCAATTGACTCCTTCTTGAGCCACTTAAGGTAGGCCCCATGATCTACCTTGTACTATTGCTTGTGGGACTTTTGTTTCTTACCCCATTCTAGGACCCAAGCATAGTGATTCTTCTAGTTCTCAACCTTTTGGGAGATGAGGTCCATCTGCATATGTTGTTCTGCCATCTCTTGTAGGACTATTACTTTGTCCTAAACAACATGCCAGTAGTGGGTTCATGTGATCTTCCTACTTCACAACTCTCTTGAGTTGGTCACTTAGGACTTCACAAAGGCCTCGTAGTCTCAGAGATCTCTAATTATCTCCTCCTACCATTGGGTATTTTCCCTTAAGGCCATAACTTCCTCCCATAGGGATTCGTTGGACCTCTTTAGCTCCCATGAAGTTTTTGTACACAACATTGCTAGATCAGTACCAGTCTTGTATAACTTTAAGGGTACACTAGATACATTGGAGGAAAGCTTAGGAAATGAGTCAATCTTCATGTCTCTACTAGGATTCAACTCCACAAAAGGCACTACACAAGCATAAAATACAACCATAAACATAATGCATAACATACGATAGTCATACCGCAAGCATAGTCTACAACTGAAGCATAAAACAAAATCCTTACCTATCTCGGGTGCAACTTGATGCAACCAATTGATGATGTCCTTAGCCATCTCACACATGAACTCCACTTTGTCTAGAGTCTCTACCCATAGTTTCACATGAATCTTAGGGATGGGAGCTTGCGTTAGTGGCTTAGGAACTATTGTAATCATAATAGTCATTGAAAGGTTAGGATGAAATCCAAAGATAAATAATAAGATAAAATGAAAACATTGAGGCATGGGAATACCTGGCACTTCTTCCTCCTCCTCCTTTGGGATGATGATGGGGGATGTGCCCAACATTGCCTCACCAAACAAGGCATCTAAGTCATTGATGTTCACCTCAGGCTATGAGAGTTCCTTCTCCACATGCCTTTTTTCCTTGTTTGTAGTAGCTTGGACTACCATGACCTATCACTTGACTACAACCATAAAGCATTTTAACATATGAAATCACAACATAGCCATGAAACCTTAAAATAACCAAGCATAGATAAAACTTACCTGTGACTGCCTATTGTGATGATGTAAGCCTAAAATTGATCTTCTTTGGGATAGGGTATTTTGATGCTGGTGGTGCCTCCTCCATAGACCTCTCGAGTTTCTCTCTAGCTACCCCTTCAGGCTCCATACATCATTGTCTAGCATCTAGGATATTAGTAGGAAATGTAAGAGGATCATTATCATCAATGCTATTAGGAGACTCACATTGCCTAACATCAATATTCTTAGTGGTAATGGATAACATATCATCCATCCCTGCTAGTGGGTTCTAGGTCTGCATTGTTGAATAAATGTGCTTTATCCAAGGCCTAGAAAGTTGGCTTGGGTCTTGGGAAATGGATTTTTCATTACTATACATCACCAAAAACTTTGCAATCCTCTTTAGATAACCCTCATAAAATACAAAGTGCATGTGGATTATCATAGAGGTGTCAACACAGAGTCTAAGGATCTCTTTTTAAAGCCCAATAGCCAAAGAAGCTAGCTAATCAAATCTAGTGTCCTCCATCAGGACCTTCTTAAAGTTCCACTGCTGCACTATACTGATTACCTTCTTTTCTAATAACAATTTGGAAAATGCATGAGACCTAAACAAGGGGTATGATTCCTTTGCATTAGGGTTCATGAAGCTATCCATCAAAATTTTATAGTGGTCCATGTTGGCATCAAGCCACTCTAGAACTTGATTACGATGATTTGTTTTCCTTACTATCTTGGTGGGAACCTTTGCCTTATTAGTAGGAACACCAAACAAGTCATGAAAGATGCTCACACCTATGTCCATGTTCACCTTCACACCCTAGATGATGTTACTAAAATAACCAACCTTCTCATCGAAGGAGTCTATGACATGCAACATCTCTGTAGTAGGAATGGAAGGGATAGGTGCCATGAATACATCAAAAAAACTTGCATGCTGGATGTTTGTGTGAACATACCTAGCTGCCTATTCCCTCAGCCACTCATGTGTTGATGTCACCTTAGTAAACTTCAGGATGGGGTATCCTCATGATGTGAATCTAAAAGTAGTATAGTGACATCAACAAAGGTGAAAGGTCCTGCAAAGTAATAACCAAAGTCTAGCATCAACATGAGAAGTTTTAATAACCAAACAAAGCAATATAACACTAAAAGTTATAGTCATGAAACACTAGAAGCTATAGCCTTTGTGTTTACCTTTTCCTTTCTTCTTCGGTGTGGTTTGAGTGGAGGTCTTAGCTACAATGGTTTGATCTATGCTATCGACATCTACCCACTAGTTGTGCATCATCCTATAATCCTTACACTTCTTGTATACTAGGTTGAATCTTAAGTTGTATGCATCAAATTCCCCTCTTAACTATTAATATACAATAGTTCTGATTTAATAACTCTTGGTGAATTCATCCAAAGTAGTTTGAGCCACTACCAAGATTTGATTGTTGATGATCAAGCCTTGATCATTGACCTTGTACTTGCAAGAAATTTATAAAATTGATGAAATTAGGAAAGGTAGTTAAGCCAAAACATAAAAGCATTACAATAACCATGCTCACCCATGTAGACGATACAAGGTACTAGGCAAGTTTTCAAATAACTTGTGGGCTCTGTGCACCACCATCAGAATATTGTTAGCATTATATTGACTATAATCTGGCATCATCCAAATCTTTGTAAGGTAACATGGGCATATGGCATCTATCAATCTCCCTACTATCTTAGGAGGTGGCTTGTCAGTAATGAATCTAATAATTAGGTTGGATGCTCAAGGTAACATGATCTCTACTATAACCCCAACTACATTCATAGACAACTGTGACCACCACATGACACTTAAGTTCTTAAGAAGTTAGGCAAGGAAATCCTTTGCTCCAGGCCATAACCACAACAAGAGCTTTTTAAAAGGCATGTCATGTGGCAGGGTGTTGGTCTTGGAATGACCAATGTAGCATAGGATACCTACCAACTCCATGATGATGAGGATGGATCATAAAAAGACCTTGCATGAAGCAAAGTAAAAATATTGTGACCAATTGGAATTACTTAGAAAATTTGAAAAATACATCTATTCAGATGTGCAATTAGCCTCTATAAAAATCTCTAAGGTGTTTAGGTAAATTAGCTTAAGGAATTCACAAGAAAACATTATTACAACCTTGCATAGCCTTACATTATGGAATTACTTAATTGATTTGAAAAGGAAAAAACATCCAATCAGAGGTGAAATTAGCCTCTATAAAAAAATCTAAGATGTTTATCTAAATTAGCTTAAGGAATTACATAAAAGCATTATTACCAAAACCAAAATATTATAGCCAAAACATTATAGCTAGAACTAAACCTTGATCTAAGTTATGCATAAATTTAGAAAAAAGCATCTAAATTCTACATAAATTTAGAAAAAGTAAGCATAAGCTTAGAAAAAAAATCTAAATTATGCCAACCATGCATAAATTTGGAAAAAGCATCTAAACTATGCACACATTTAGAAAAGGTATCATAAACTTAGAATAAACCATGTAGCCATAGTAAAAGTTTGCTAAAAATAAAGAAAAGATTATACTCTTCTTCAAAACAAAATTAAGCATTAGTTTTACATGTTGACAAAATAAAAACATAACTTATACATATCAACCACTTCCATCTGCAAATGGGTAATGTGCTACAACCATAATTTTGCCTTGTTCACACAACCATAGCCAAAGAATTCATTAAAAATTCATTTGGGCTCTAATTTTAGTGATTCCACCATGAAAATAATTTTGAAATTATAAACCTTATAGCCATGATGGTTATAACCAAAAATCTATAACGACATCTACATAAAACATAACCAAAATTTAGCCAAAATCATAGCTATCACCATTAACCTTTTTTCGCATAGGGTTGGTAAAAAATTTGCTAAAAATTCATTTGAGTTCCAAACAGAGTGAGTCCACTACCATTTGAAAGTTAAAAAAAGCCCTACATAGCCATAATTAGGAAAAATTAAAAACCTTTTCCATTTATGTAGGAAAAATTTGTCAATTTGGATAATAATCCGAAAATGGCACAAACATCCTTATTACACATGCTTAGTAAAAAATTCAGAGAAAATTCATTTTAAGTCTAATAGGAGTGATTCCACCTACATTGGAAAGATAAAGACAATACCTACTTATTCATAACTAGAGAATAGCCAAAACATTTACTATTTATATAGAAGAAATTCATGAGATTACATGAAATTAAAAAAATGGCATGAGCAACCTAACTACGCAATGTTAGAAAAATAGCCATAACTGCATCATTTTAATGCAAAATTAAATGAGATAATAGCCATAGGAAATATTAAATGAAGGGATATAAACCCATGGAATCAAATTTTGAAAATATTAGCCATTTTTGGAATATAAAAATACACAACATTGATTTCTTTTCCATGCCCAAAACTTTAAAGATTTTTGAAACCTAGATTTTACATAGCCATGGAAACATAGTCGAAATAGCCAAAATGATTGAAACTAATTAAAATTCACAAAAAAAAATGGGGTAGGATTTTGTTAAAATTTAATTTTAATAAATCCTAAGTCCTAGATTTAGAAAAATAGCCCTATCCCAAAATTTTTGGAAAAAAAGCATGAAACAACAAGTCCTATTTTCAAAATCAACTCTACAAAAGCTAAAAAAATGAAATGACTATAGATCTACATGGAATTAGCCAAAATAGGAGGTGGGATTTCATTAGAATTTCATTTTGATCCCTCCACTAGAGTAGATTTGGAAAAAATGGTTTCAACACATGGGAAACAAAACTAGGAAAACCATAGAAAGCAAAGGTAAAAATAGATAGAATTTCCTACCTTGAAGTTGTGATAGATGAGGCCTAGATGTAGGTAGGCCTAGGAACCTCTAATAGCTCCCTAGAATGTTAATAAATCTTCTAGATTGTAAGATTTTTGCTCTTTACCCCTTGCTACTTAGGTGCCATGGTAGGCTCAACATCGGGGATGATGGAAATTAAGAGAAAATAGGAGTTCTACAGTGGCTATAGGGGAGATGGGAGGCTTCCACACTGAATATTGGTACTCTATATAACAAAAATATTTGCAAAATATCTCCTCCAATGCACTAATGGTGTAGAATGATAGTTATGATCAAAACTTATGAAATTTCACATATAAACCTCATCTAAAACCTAAATGCACACCTTGAAACCCCAGTTGCCAATTCAGTGCACCATAACTCTAAGTGCACTAAAGTGCAAAGGGGAAAATTTATAGTTCATGTTTATTTTGTATGGAAAAAATTTCACTTTTTAAAATTTTAAATTTTTGGATTGTGGGCCCCACCTTGCACCTCCTCTATTGACCAAAAATTACATTAACGCTGAGCTTTTTTCCAATTTTGATATTTAGAACCATATTTCAACCTTAACTCCCATGCATCCACATTAGGGATACCATGCCCAGTATGGAAACATGCCTCCTATTTCACAAAGTCATTAAAATACAACTACTTTGCTATTTTTAGTAACCAATGCCTACCTTTTTCAACCTCGAGTTTCCAAAATTGGGGTGAGACATGAACAAAGCTACATACCATCACATTGGGCAATAGTTCCTAGCATGGAATAAGAGGGGTAACACCTATCCCTCCCCCCAGTACCCATCTAGCCCACGCTTGACCCCAAAGTGGACCTTGCATGACCTAGAATCCCTTTGAGCATCTCTAGCAATCCTAGAACCTCACCTAACTAAGTTGAAAGTAGTCAAAACCTTGGTATTTGGTGTTTCCACATTTGGGGAGGCTTCATCCATGTTGAACCTATCACCCTTATCATGGATGGATGGGGGGAAGCCAAAAATATCCTAAATTGACTACCTTATGACCATTTCTCAAAGCCTAGTGATCCTTAGATCCTACCAAAACTCTCTAGAGCTTCTAGATGTCCTAAATGTAGTTAAATATGGCACAAAATTTCCATCACATCTCATCCATGATGGGGCCATCATAATGATGGATCTTGATACCAAACATCGACTATCAACATTGACAACCTCGAAGGCTGACATGCATGATCAATTGGCTATCAATCTAGCCTAGATCTAATTTTATTGGTTGGGGGAGACCTATTCCATGATGAGCATCCTAAACCTAGTGTAGATGAAAATGGGGAAGCCTAAAAATCCCCTTACATCCTTCATAATGATTAGATTTTGGTCTTTGACATTGATGACCAACACTAGAAACCCTATGGACATTCATGTATAGCCAAATTGATCATAAAAAGCTAAAAAGCCCTTCTCCCAAATCTTTCATGCTAAGAAAGAAAGCCCCAACATGGAAAAAGTGTGGAAAGCCCAAAAACTACCTAATAACCCTTGAAACAACCAAAATTTAACATTGGGTATCAACTACCAATGATAGCATCCTTGGAATCCTACATGCATAGCCGAAAATGATAGAAAATGGTACAAAGTAGGGTCCTCAAGTTTCTACACAATGGGAGTTTTCTTCTACACACTGTCCAACATGGAAGAAAGGGGGGATAGGGAGGGGGCAGGCGGTGGACGGGGTCAGGGTTGTGGGGGGGAACTTTGGAAGTACCTTGAAATGATCTCCAAACACCTTGAGCTAATAGGTTGCAACTTTACACAAATCCTAAGACTAGTTTTACACCTCCTAAAGTTCTTAAACCTTGCAAAAGTGATCATAAATGGTCAAAAAGATATCCACTTTATTTTCAATGTTAAGCATAAAATCCCCAACATGAAAAAATAGGGGAAACATGAAAAAACCACTTGGCAACCTTTGAAATAGTGAAATTTTGACACCAAGCATTGACAATCATCACTAGCAACATCGGAGAGCTACATGCATGACCAAAAATGATGTAAAAGGGAAAAATCTATTTTTCTCCTAGTTTCCACACTGGGTGTACCATCCCTAGCTATTGAGAAAGATGGGAAAGCTAAAATACCACCTAGAAAACCTCTAAATTGACTAGTTTTGACTCTAAATCCTAGTCATCGATCCCAGCAGCCCTTGAGGCTAACATGAATGGTCAATTCAGGTAAAAAATAGGCTAGCTATGAGATTTATGATGTTTTCATTGGTATCCTCTCTTCCATGTTGGCTAGCATGAAAAGTGAGGGGGAGACTCATTTGGAACTTATAGACACCTCAGAATAACATCAAGTAACCTTGCATACACTCTAGAACCTTGTCAATAGTCATTGGAGCCTTCAAACCTCAGAAAATTGATCCGAGATGGCCAAAAGAGGTTTCTCCCTAGTTTTCCATGCTAAGATCCCTAGTCATAATGGGGAAAATGGGTAAAGCTAAAAAAGCACTTGGAAATACATTAAATTATCAAATTTTAACATTGAGACATAACCCTTGGCCCTAGAAACTTTGGACGCTGACATGCACAGTTAATTATGATATGAATTGACCTAGATTTGGGATTCTTACTTCATCCACACTGAAGGAGGTCCATTCCATGCTAGGTAGCATGGAAACAAAGGGGAAAAGCCACTTTTTCATTTTTGGCGGTAAGATGACACCCCCGAAAGCTAAAGATCTACATTGGAGGAGCCTGGGACATCATAACCTTAAGATTTTGCTCATTTTAACTCATTTCAATGTTCAAGATCCATTCTACCCAATATTTCATACTAGAGTAACTCTCCCAATGTGGAAATAGGGGGGAAGACCTTAAGTACCCTTGAACAACCTTCAAACATTCTTAAAATTAGCTAGAAAGTTACATAATCAAGGTTTACAGTCTTAGGGGCTTGGGAACCTAGTCAAAGTACTCTTAAACCACTATGAACCCATAAAAAAGTGTCCCGCCATTCTTCCACGTTGAGGCTAGTATGCTCAACATGGAAAAAGGGGAAAAAGCCATTTAGACACATTTTGGCATTCAAAATTACCTTAAATTGCCTTGAAATGAAGCTAAAGGATGCATAACTTCTAGATCTGGGTCCCAACTATTTATTTGATCCTATGTTATCTTGAATCTTGTTTTTCCACACTAAGCCCCCTTTCTTCCATGCTGGCTAGTGTGGAAGTAGGGGAAAGGCTCCAAAACCTATCTTTTTCCCTTCACAGACCTTTGGAAGGTCCAATTTTGATGGATCTAACCCTACACTACCATAGGAAGGTTTCCAAACCTCAATTTTGGACATCTGAGCACCCCAGAACTTATTTTCCTTGGTTTCCATGCTAAGCCCTGCTTAGAAGCTTCAAAGCACTTGACTTTTGGGTCTAACCAGCCCAGAAACAATTCCAATTGACATCCAAACTCATCTAGTAGCCTAATAGCCTTAAAACATGGCCCTATAAGGCCTAAAATTGGCAAAAACTAATAATTGTTTATCTATATTAATCAAAGTTTACCACATATGGCCTATTTTGCTTGTTTTTTCCTTATTACATAGTATTTAGGCTTATTTTTGAACCTGTGTTGCATTGTTCACCTTGTTGACCTTCTATGGCCTTTATACAACCCTATAGGTTCTATATTTTCTATATTATAGCCTTATTTTCCTTTTTTTAAGCCTTTGAATGATATCATGTGACCATGACCACCGTTTGACATCATGTAACCATGGCCTACTAAGGCCTAAAACTAGCATGATGGTCCATCAAGACTCTAATTGGCATCATGGCCTGCTAAAGCCTAAAACTAGCAAAATCATGGCCTTTCTTGACCATTTGTAGCCTTGATCCTTATACTTTACTTTTTAAAACCTTGGTTTGACCTTTATTTGGCCCTCATCACACTTTATTTTCTTATTAGCACCCAATTGATGACCCTGGATGACCTTGTTTGCCTTAGATTTTCATGTATTTGGATAATTTAATAGCATTTTAGCATTATTTATTCACTTTTACCTAGGTGCCACTTAATATGCTTTTGGTTGACATGTAGGATTAAAGTATGAATACTTAGGAGCAAATTAGTTTGCTTTTGTGTCTACATGGACCTCATGGTGATGTTGAATGGTGTATTAACCCTAATTACCTAGATCTTAAACCTAAGAGTCTTGTAGATCACATAGCCTTGATAGAAACACCTCTAGAATGGCCTAAAAACCGAGTCAAAACCTTAGACTTAGAGGCAAGTGACATAACTGAAGACTCTCTAGTTGAGGTTTTTGTCACAACACACAATGGTGAGGAGAAAAACCTTAAACTAAGTTCCTCATTAGAGCTTCAATATGTTCAAGACATCACCAAGGTCTTACAAAGCAATGTTGAGCTATTTTCTTAGTCATATGAAGATATGCTAGGCCTAGACCCATGTTTGGTCTAACAAAAAATCATACTAGGCCCTAGAATTAGACTAGTTAAGCAAAAAGTGCCCATGATTAGACCTTGTTTGGCCTTAGCAATTCGCAATGAGATCTCAAAGCTCTATCAAGTTGGTTTCATTAGGGCTATCAACTACATAGAATGAGTAGCCAACATAGTGGTAGTCCCCAAGAAAAATGGGAGTATTCATATTTGCATTAACTTTCGAGACTTGAATTAAGCAACCATTAAGGAAAACTTCCTGTTGCCTAGTATCAATCAAATTATCGATACTATGGCTGTACATGCCTTGATGTCCTTTATGGATGGATTCTTAGGATATAACTAGATTACGATCAACCTAGAGCATCAACTTAGCATAACCTAAAAGACCCCTTGGGTACCGTTTTTTATACCATTATGCCCTTTGGCCTTAAGAATGCTAGAGGAACCTATTAATGAGCCATGACCTATATATTTAGCAATTACATGCTAGGTTTGCTTAATGATTATGTAGATGACATAGTCATTAAGTCCAAGATGGCCAATGACCATGCTAATGACCTAGACCTTATGCTTCAATGATGCCTCACATATGAGCTTAGGCTCAATCCTAAGAAATGTGTCTTTGGTGTCAAGACCAGTACGATGCTTGGCTTTGTAGTCTCTGAACCAAGGACACATGTTAATCTTGATAAGGTTAAGGCCATACCTAAATTAGTAGTGCCTACCAACCTTAAGAAGCTTTGGGAATTACAAGGCATATTACAATTTATTCATAGGCTTATTGCTAGACTTACAAATAAGTTACAATCCATGCAACACTTTCTTAAGAAAGGGGTTTACTATGAGTGGATGGCTCAATGCCAAAAGGCCTTTGGAAACCTTAAGCAAGAAATAATACAATTGCCAACAGTCTATCTTTCGCAAGAGGGTAAACCATTTTACATCCATCTTGCCATCTTGATACATCCATTGCCTCTCTACTCTATCAGAAATGTGATGATGGTGTAGAAATGCTTGTATGCTACCTTAGCCATACATTAGTTGCCCATGAGCCTTGATACACCGAAGTCGAGAAGTATTGTCTAGCACTAGGCTTCTCCTTGAAGAAGTGAAGACAATACCTCTTTAGAAGCTAAGGCAACACCATTTGCAAGAACAACATACTTAGAGCGATAACAACCAACATTTATGAAAGTAGTCATATAGCCTGATGTAAAGCCATAACCATGGAATTTTACCTTCATTATGTCTCTTAATCCTCAACAAAAGGTCAAGATATAGTTGTACAACTCATAGTTTTACCTATTGATGATCAAGAAGCCATAGATCTTGAGTTTCTTGATGAACACATTAACACTATTAGCCAACTACCTAAGGGTTATGAGGTGGTCATGCACTTTGATGGAGCTTCAACTACCCATGGGACCAATGCTATTGCCATCATAACATTTCCATCTAGTGAAATTTGATCCTTCACCTATCGATTTGAGTTCTCATGTACTAATAACATAATAGAGTATGAAGGTTTGATTAGAGGAATGATGGTAGCTTGTAATCTAGGAATTAGATGCTTAGCTATCAAAGGTAATTTATAGCTCGTGGTTAACTAAGTAACTGAGGTCTATGCATGTAAAGCCAAACACTTACAACCTTATTGTGACCTAGGGAAGAAATTGTTACAATAATTCACAGATGTTCATATCCAACACATACCTCAAAACAAGAATGCCATAACTGATGCAATTGCAACATTAGCTCTTAGTGTGATGCCAGAGGTGTTTAGTAAGTTGTCCACCTTAATCATGGATTGTGCTATTTACATCATGTAGAACACTAAGGACACCTTTCTGGTTGTTGTTCATACTACTCTTGTTAGAGAGTGGTATGATGATATCAAATTTTACCTTATGAATGGTGAATCCTTGCAAGGGTTAACTACTACTTAGAAGGACATTGTACGAACACATTATGTTGATGATCCTATGATGGCATACTCCTAAAATGCTTAGGTAATATTGAAGCTAGAATAGTTCTAGAGGAGGTTCATGAGGGTGTTTGTGAAGGACATGTAGGACCTAGAGCCACGGCTGCTAGAATTAGAAGGTTAGTCTACTATTGGCCCCATGTGGAAAATGACTATTTACAAAAGGTTAAGCAATGTGACACATGCCAATGATATAATAACCTTATACATGTATCACCAACTAAGTTGCATACCACTCAAATAACATGGTCATTTCAATGATGGTGATTGGATATCATTGGACCTATAACTCCTAAGTCTTTTGTAGGGCATAGCTTCATCATCACCACAATTGAATACTTTACCAAGTGGGTTGAGGCTATTCCCCTAAGGAAGACTACATCCAAGTAAGTTTGCAAATTCATCTTAGAAAACATTGTAGCCCATTTTAGCATACCCATGATCATAGTTACAGACAATGGACCACACTTTAGTAGCCATGAAATGAAAATTTTTGATCATAACATAGGCATTAAAAATTCTTTCTCATCATCATATTACCCTCAAGTCAATGGAAAAGCAGAAGCAACTAATAAGGCCATCATCAACTTACTCAAAAAAATGCTCACCAATAGCAAATACAAGTGGCATGAGTGGCTTGTCCATGCATTATGGGCATATAGAACAACCTATCACATGGCAACTGCTATGGCCCCTTATAGCCTAGTTTATGGTTCTAAAGCTATATTACCTCTTAAATTACAGGTGCCATCACTTTGATTAGCCTTGACTAACTTCATCAATGATGAGCAGAACAAGGACTTGTAGATAATGACCTTGGACTTAGTGGAGGAGCAATGTATGCAAGCACTTGCTCACATTGAACACTATCAAGAGAGGTAGAAGTGGTAGCATCACCATAACTTGACCATGCACAAGATCACAGAAGGTGACTTGGTCCTCAAAGCCATCTATAAGCATGTAGACAAACTTTTAGCCAACCAGGAAGGAGCCTTCCTTATCACCAAAGCCTATGGGAATGGAGCATTTAGAATAGTTGACATGGATGGGAATGAGCTGGCCAATCTAGTCAATCATTCCTATCTAAAGCCATACTACATGTAGTTGACAATCAACAAAAAGTGAGCTTGCTTTCAATGGTTTGCTACGACCTTAGATTGGCAACATGGCATGCCAGGGCCTTAAGCTAGTACCATGAACTACCACAACCTTAAACTAGCAACTTTGGTGATGTGGATAGCCTGATTTTCATGTGATTTTTATGCATTGTAGCATTATAATATGACATGGTGTTTTGTATTCTTTGTTGGTGCCTCTCAAGTCAATCCTCCAAGCACCAACAAAGAGGGGCCATTGAAGCACCACAAAAATTTGCATGTTATAGATAATATTCATCATGTAGCTTTCACCCCATGACACCCAAGATAAAAATTCCTTGTAAATGTGAAGATTGTAACCCACAGTGGATAATTTCACATACTTTATACTTTTGGGACTGAAAAATGCCTCATTAGTGGTCAAAGCCTCATTCCCCAAGTGAAAAAAGTCATCTAGTGTCTATATTAGGGCTTGGGGTGGGCTGGGGGGATTCAAAAATGCATTTTGAAATGCTAAAAAATGCAATTTGATGGGTTTTATGGGGGGTATACACTTTTCTATGCTAGAAACACATGTAGGGGGTAAATTTCACCAACCCCCAACATGAAAGAATAGGGGTTTTGGAAACTTTCTTCATTCAACGTGGAGACTACATGCACAGCCTAGAAACCTTCTCCCCTTGGCATGGAAGTTTCCCCTCAATGTGGAGTCTTCATTCCCAACATTGAAAATTGCACCCCCAACATGGAAGCCACAAAAACCAAAATTCATCACTTCATGCACTTCAACATTGACCAGCCACTTCAACAAGCATGATGGAGAGCTTAGTGTGGAAGATTCATCTTTAGCATGGAAGGTGTGCCCCAGTTACTATTTATAGTAAATAGAATGGCCATGGGGAAAGCACTTACTATGTTTGGTAACCCCTCAAATTTGGACACCCATCTCACTTGAATGAGATAAAAATTTGGCAGCCAATTTGTAGCCATTTTACAGCCAAATCATAGCTTTTTTGTAGCCCCATTCATGGCCCAAGACCTATAAAAACTAGCCTTAAACACCATTTAAAAGTTTGGCACTTCATACAATTCAACAATTTTTACACAAGCAAAGATTTTTAGTTTAGAACTTAAAACAAAAATTTCTATGATTCCACATTGGAGAATTCTCAAGCACTCAAGAGTTCTTACAATCTCCCATGTTTGCATTCTCTTGAACCCTAGCATGAAAGCATTATAGCCTTGAGACTTGTGAATTTTGGATGTCAATGTTGCATTTTTGGGATTTCCAATCCCCATCATAGAGCACTTTGGCCACCAAATTTTCACTTTTATCACCTCAAACC
Source organism: Gnetum montanum (assembly GCA_015680685.1). Classification (NCBI taxonomy): domain Eukaryota; kingdom Viridiplantae; phylum Streptophyta; class Gnetopsida; order Gnetales; family Gnetaceae; genus Gnetum; species Gnetum montanum. Next base: position 105,472 of record MNCI01023415.1, on the reverse strand, counting down.
ATAGGCAACATTATAGATCAAGGATTGTAGTGTAGAAGGCTCAATATCATTAGGAGTGGTAGGACATTTGGATCGTTGAGTTGATTGCATCAAATTTAATGTACCTTGAATCCCATCTAAGTGACCCCCCCTTATTGCCCATTCAGGTAGCATTTGTACACATTTCTCTAACTTATTCTTTATTTTTTCTTAATGAAGTTTTAAGTTTTTGGTTTTTTGTGCAAGATATATCTATTTATTTTCTATGCATTATTTGGATCTGTTATCAATTTTTTCATTTCATTTTGTTACACTATTTTGCAAACTTGCCCAAGTCATTGGTTGATCTACCAGACTGGCTAGGGTACCATGAATTCCATTTTATTGTAGAGGCCTTGTAGATTTGTGGGTTGAGGAACTATTGTGCACTGGATCTCCATTTGATTTTTTCCAGTGATCGAATTTTCCAATCACAACAAAGATTAATCATGTATGTTTTTTTAGGATACCTTTGAAAACTACATAAAATTCAATACTAAAATTATGTCCAAAGTAGATTTGTCAAAATTATTTTACAACTGTTTTGTACTAGATAAGAATAAGATGGGAATAGAAATTTTCAACTGAAAAAATTCATATAGATTATTAGCCAAAATATTTGAAAATTACATCTTTTGTGAAGATAGAAAAAACTATTTTACTATAATCAATGCACAAAATATTTGCATAAATGAATGCATGATCCAAAATTTAATTGGGTGAGACTTGTCATGATGAAGGAAAATGAATAAAAAATTAAGTATTTGATGAAAAGTAACAATAAATAATACTTTGGATATGGGTGTGTTATTTCATACATATTCAAATTTTTCTATGAGTAAGAACTAACGCTTGGATATTTTTGAATCTATGCAATAACTCGTCATGTATATTTTGCACATGGAGTGGATGTGGAAATTGAAGACCCTAAGGAGTAGGAAGAAGATGATGTTAATAGATCTCAAATAACTAGGGTAACTAGATCCAAGAAAATAGCACTAGATTCTAAGATGACTATGTTGATAGTAAAAAGGATAAAGATGATTAACCTTTGGCTAGAAAGAGGAGAAGAAAATTAGGAAATAAATAGTAGGCTAGAGAAGCAATTCAATGATAGAACATTCAAATTGAAATATGAATATCTTGAAATTGATTTCAAAGGATTTTTCTCAATATTGAAGTATCCCTACATTTCAAATCCAATATTGAAAGGTTATTTCATGGAATTCTATAAGAAACATCATATAAGATATTGGTATTATGGATAGTAAGGAAAGTCTAGAGGATATGATTAAGATACTATCACATAAGATTGACAATGATGATAAAAATATACTGATAAAAATTTAATAATATTCAAGGGCAATGTGTTTTAAAATTTTTGCACTTGCATATTTTCAAGAAATTAGGATTCTACAAGAGATGGAATGGATTCCAAATTAGAAAGTTTGAAGAAATTTTGGGAATGAATATAAAGTGAACACTTAGAGTGAACTGGAATTAGTTGTTTAATATTGGAATCCTCAATTGGCTATAAATCCTTTACATAAAAGTACCATTATAAGGATGTTCATAAATAAAGATGTAGATTCTATGCTGAATAAAGATCATAACAAAAGAAACTATGAACATGATGAAAAAAGTAGAGATAATAGAAGAAAGCACTATCAAGGAAGAGTTTCAACTGAGGTAAAAGTTTTAAGCATATGAGAAATTTGGCTAAGAACAACTAGAGTATGAAAAGGAATACAAGAAGCTGAAGAAAACTAGCTTGACAAGTACTAATAGATTGGTAATGATAGTTGACATGAAAAAATTAAAGGTAGAGAATTAGCAGTTGAAAAGACAAATATCAAGGAGAACTAAAAAAGTATTCTAAACACATATGGAAGACTGTTGAATTAGCCTTGATAATTAAGAATGAAAGGAAATAATTGGAAAATATGCTTCAAGTACTTTAAAAGGAATATAACGAAGATTTAAAGCAACTAGAAAATGCTATGGATATAATAAATGAAGCACATCCATGAGATCTAATCAAGAAAGGTTAGGTAATTAATCAACTAAGAGAGTAGTTAAAAATCATGATAGATACAAAATAATCAATGGATAAACTTATCGTTAACAAACAACTTAAACTGTAGTAAAAAGAAAATTAGAGAATAGCTGAAGAAGTAGCTAACCATGGACAATCCATTGTAGAAATCTTGTCCCCCATCATTCTAAATCCTAAGAATATAAATCTTGTAGGATAGGATATTTCCATTTTTTAATTTTCCTAGATGTCAAGTGATGCCCTAATAAATATAGATATTTGTTGTACTAAAGGTGAACTGATACATATATGTGTAACAATTTTTTCTATAATATTTTTTATCCCTTTGAAGTGAAGAGGAGAAAACACATGATAAATTAATTTCTTCATTAGTGTCTAACTGTTGGCACATTTGGCCATTTCATGGAACAGGTTGGCATGATAAAATTGGTTTAGAGTTTTTGGAGAAGTGGCAAAAATTTAAGTTTGAGAGAAAAAGAATAAGTGAACAATAGCATTCTTTTTATTTAAGAAAAAAATATATAGGAGCACCATTCCTATAGTAAGCTTATAAATATCTAAGCATTGCATTTTACAGAGCAACAATATAGATATATAAATATATTATGATACAATGGGCTTTACGGATGAATATCTTGATAATCTCAATGCCATAGCAGGATTATGGAGGAAGTCCAATTTTTATATGCATCATTTATATGATATGAATATGTAGCAAATCAAAGGGCATCTCAAGAAAAATTGGTTTTATTTCTGGAAAGCATATCTCCGCAGCAACACAAATTCAGCAGTCTAGTGTAGGGAAATTAATGTAAAAGATACAAGTACACAAAGGTGAAATTGTCGAAACGAAATTGCTAAAAAAATTTTGAAGTACAAGAAGCTTCTCCAGTGGCCATGGTAGCCCTGTTCTGCACTACAATCCACACTAGATTTGCTCTCATTGCTCCCGTTGCTGACACCAGGGCATCTCCATCAAATAAAACTGTCCCCTTCTCCAGCATATCACATGCTTGGTCTGTTCGCTTATACTCACTACTATGCTCATCCATTCAATCCTTTCTTTTTCATAGCGCATTCCCTTCTTCCCATGAGTAAACTACTCCGCTCCTTGCTTGGAAGGTCATGACCAGCGATGACCACCATTGCTGCTGCATTGGTAAGCTCTTGTGCTACGCGGTGAGCCCTTGTTCGACGTGGAGGTCCACGCCGTGTGACTGAGGCACGACCACATTATCAATGGGCTACCAAACGCTACCTGCCTCTGTGCTATTTCAAATAACTCAGCAAATTTCGTGGTTATGTGCCTAGGGGTTCACTGCAGCTAGGAGCACCTTGAGCCATACGGGTAGAAACAGATGAAGTTCATTGCCGCAACAATGATGAAAATAGAAACAACATCCTGGCTAGGAACTCATTTCAAAAATTTCACGTGGTTATAAATGTAAATCACAATTGTCATTTTCTCCTAGAACCTGCAATCTGAAATTACCAAAAATAGCAGCAGTCCCCAATGCTGACGCATTCGTCTTTGCCGTTGCCAATCCACCAACTGCAGTAATAGAGACACGAAGACATAGCAAGACAGGTGCACAACTGAATCAGCAAAACTAGGAGATGTTTTAGCCAATGCCAATAAATCAGAGTTGCATTTTATTTAGAAGAAACCATCATCATCAAAGAGAAATACAAAACCCAAACATACAGAATCAGAGTCACAAAATAACATTTCAATTTCATATGGTCCGGTGGCAAAATAATAATTTCAGCAATTTCTCACATGCATATGGAGCACTTGTTAAAGACCTAGCCTTAATTTAATTATCCCAAGTGAATTACTAAGGCTTTATACATGGTGGGTAATTAAAATCATAGAATAACAATTAAATGAAGCTCCTATAGTATGAAGACCTTGGCTTTAATTTTTAATTGAGATTTATGAAAGAAATATTTGTAAAATGTGTAAAGACACATGCCAATATTAGCATGATTTTCTCCTAACTTCCCAACTTCCTAGCTTGTTGGGCAAGTAATATTTCCTAGCTTGTTGGACAAGTAAGACCTCCTAACTTGTTGGACAAGTAAATAACTTCCTTACTTGGGAGAGAAGTTAGCTAAGATATTTTAGAATCTAACTACCTTTTGAAACCTATAAAAAGGCTT
>MNCI01023415.1:73709-98943 GCA_015680685.1 Gnetum montanum | reverse complement strand
AACAAAATAGTGAAGCTTAAAAAAGCTTTGGCAAGAGTTAATATCAAGGAAGAAAGGAAAAATAGAAAGCATAAACATCAAGACACTAAGTTAGCAGAAGATGAGGATGAAAGTGACCTTATTATGTCTAAATTTCTTGATATTGAATCTGATAATGAGTTATCTAGTGTTCATTATGCAAGTAAATCTTCTAGTAATGGATCTAGCGATACTTCTTCTCTATCAAGTTCTGAAGAAGATATGTCTTCAGATGAAGAATGCAATAACAATGAGGAAAATGGATATAATCTTTGATCTAAGGAAATACTAATTACTTCTAGACCCCCAAATGTTATTACTAATCCATCTACTAAGAGAAAAGCTTTTGAGCCAAATAAAAGAGATAAGAAAAAAGGTAAAGACGATCAAGTAGAGAAAAGCACTCCAAATCAGTCTTTTAATAAATGGATAAAGAAACCAAGATTTATTGGTGATGGACAGTATGATTTGATTGAGGACCTTAAACATGTCAAGGCCAATATTAGCTTTTATCAGTTGCTTCAAATAGGAGATCGGGAAAGAAAGGCTTTAGAGTTCATTAAAGGTAAAAGAAGAGTTAGAGATTTAGAGTTAAGTTATGTGTCTAATAATGATGAGAAATTAAAGACCTCATCTGATAAGGAAGCTCCTCCTTTCCTTTTGACAATGAAATTAATGGATAAATACTTACATAATTGTTTGATTGATTCTGGAGCTACATCTACTATAATGCCATTGTCTATATGTAAGAAACTTGGTTTGATTCCTGAAAAATCAAATAGAAAGATTGTTCAAGTGGATAAAAGTAGAGTGAAGATTGTGGGTCAATTACCAAGTGTTCTATTGGAAATTGCTTCTGAACCTCGCATCAGAAGTAGAGTAACTATTCAAGTGGCAGATATACCAGATTCACATAGTCTCTTATTGAGTAGAAGTTGGAGCAAGAATTTCTCAGGTTACATATCAACAGATTATTCTCACATGTGGTTACCTTGGAAAGGAGAACCAAATCAGATATACATCTATAGTGAACCTATGATGATTGATAACATTACTTCAAATGGAAGAAGTAAAATGGTTGAAAAAGGAGGTGTTGAAAACAAAATTTGTACACTCCAAGAAAGTTATAGTCCTGAAAAAGAACAATCAAAGCAAGAGGATAAATGGGAGTTATACTTTGATGGTTCATGTAATTCAAAAGGTGCAGGAGTTGGAATAGTTATATTCAAGAATGATTCACCTGAAATTCTCAAAGCAATTCATCTATCTTTTCCTTGTACTAACAACAAGGCTGAGTATGAAGCTTTATGTATTGGTATGAGAATAGCTCTAGACAAAAAGATCAAAGAAATCATTATAAAAGGAGACTCAAGATTAGTCTGTGAACAAGTAAAAGGTAACTGTGTCGTAAAGAGCTCATTCTTAAGACCTTATAAGCAACTTGCTTGTAAGATGTTAGATCAGTTTCAACATTGCCAAATAGAGCATATAAACAGAGCAGAGAATCTTATAGCAGATGATTTGGCAAAGGCAGCTTCAACATTGGATATGCAAATATTAGAAAGTTACAAAGATGTCATGATTGAAGAAGAACATCAGCCATCAGTACCAGATAATATAAGACATTTACAAGTATTTGAAGATGATGATCAAGTACTAAGATTTATGAAAAACAAACAAGAATTTGAGGGTCAAGTGATACCTGAAACGTCATCAAATTCCAAAGCTAATTTCATTCCAAAAAGGATGATTGACTTGGAACATGAGTTCAAGAAAAATTTACTTACTGGAAAGGATATACAAAACCCAGATAGTCAAGCTTTCGAGGTAGTGAATTTTGGATTAGACAAGATGCCAAAGATGTTGAATGTTACAAAGGAAAGAGATTCGAGTTTCAAGCAAAACTTGTTAACATGTCTAAGAAATAATTTGGACAATTTTGCTTGGTCTTATGATGATCTTAAAGCTTTTAGACAAGATGTGATGACACATAAGATCCCTTTAACAGAAGGTTGTAAAATAGTCAAGCAAAAATAAAAGAAATTTAATCCATCATTTGAACCAGCTATGGAAGCCGAAATCAAGAAGTTGTTACAAGCACGAATCATATATCCAGTACGATATTCAACATGGCTTGCTAACCTTGTTCCAGTGAGAAAGAAAAATGGTGATATAAGGCTTTGTGTAGACTTTAGAAATCTGAATGATGCCTCAAAAAAGGATAAGTATCCACTTCCAAGAATTGATGAGATGCTGATTAAAGTCTCAGGTTGTCAAGTATATTCTTTCTTAGATGGTTTCTCAGGTTATAATCAAATCGTGGTAGATAAGAATGATAGATACAAAACAACATTTATCACCAAATGGGAAAATTTCACTTACCAAAGAATGCCATTTGGATTGTCAAATGCTGGAGCTACTTTCCAAAGAGCAATGGATTTAGCATTTAAGGATTTATTAGGAAAATTTGTGGTGGTTTATTTGGATGATATTACAATATTCTCAAAGAAAAAAGAAGATCACATTAATCATCTACAACAAGTTTTTGATAGATGTCGTGAGTTTGGTATTTCATTAAATCCTAAGAAGTGTATCTTTGGGGTTAAATTCGGAAGCTTATTAGGCCATGTGATATGTCAAGAAGGAATTACCATAGACAATTCCCAAATCCAAGGAGTACAAAATATTGAACATCCCACAAGTAAGAAATCTCTTAGATCTTTCTTTGGGAAGATAAACTTTGTGAAAAAGTTCATCCCCAGGTTTACTGAAATTACGAAGCCTTTGATGCAAATGCTAAAAAAGGACGTCCAAGTAGAGAAAACACCGAAATCAGAGAGAGCTTTATCAGAATTTAAAAATTCTATATAAGAGGTTCCATATTTGGTTAAGGCCAGACTAAAAGAAGATTTTTGGTTATATTCTTTTGCTTTGAATGATTCTATCGTTGCCATTTTAATACAAAAAGATGATGAAGGTCAAGATGAACCAATTGGATTTTCTGGATAGTAGTTAAAAGGTTTCTGAATTAAATTATTCAGACTTAGAGAAACAAGCATTTGCAGTCATCAAAGCACTTCAGCATTTTAAATATTATTTGGAAAGTTCATTAGTCCACATTATGCTAATTGAACCTGTAGTTAAGCGATTCTTAGCCCAAAATGAGATTGGATTAAAAAAATAAAATGGATTATACAGTTGCAAAGTTTCAGATTTTCATTGGAAATATGCAAAACAATTAAGGGAATGGGATTAGCCAAGTTAATGGCCAAAGAAAATGAAGTATGTACACTCAACACCCATGAAGAGAATTGGTATGATGAAATTCTCAAATTTCTTAATACAAGGAAAGCATCAAATAATTTAACTGCAAGTCAAAAGAGAGCTTTTTTCAAAAGAGCACGAAGATTCATTGTTAAAGATGGTATATTATACAGAAAGGATTTTCGAGGAGTTTTACTGGAATGTGTTCATGATGATCAAATTAGTTTCATTTTGGAACAATTTCATGATCATTTGAATTTATTTTATGAATCCCCTAAGTCGACTATGCAAGATATACTCCGATATAGATATCACTGGCCTTCCATGTATCAAGACATTAGTTCAAAGATTCAAAAATGCTATAAATGTCAAATTCATGGGCCCAAAATTAAAAGGGCTAGAGCCCCTTTAAAGCTAGTAGTTGTAGATAGACCATTTCATCAATGGGGTTTGGATTTTATTGGTACAATTACTCCTTCAAGAGCCGGACACAAGTTTATTCTTACAACTACTAATTATTTCACTAAATGGTCTGAAGCAAAGGCTCTAAGAGGAAGTTCAGCATTAGATGTGATTAAGTTTCTAGAAGACCACATTCTAAGTATATTTGGTCTACCTGAAGTGTTAGTGTCAGATAATGGACCCACCTTCAAATCTGAAGAGTTTATCAAATGGGCATAAGAAAAATCTATTTTCTTATTTTCTTCATCAAACTATTACCCTCAAGGAAATGGCCTAGCAGAATCCACCAATAAAAAGCTCATCACTTATATCAAGAAATCAATAGATGGAAATCTAGGAAATTGGATCAATTATCGACAATCCGCGTTATGGTCAAATCTAATTAGATTTAAGAGAGCTATTGGGACATTATCGTATAACTTAGTTTATGGTTTGCCAGCAAGAATTACAAATAATATTGTAAGCTTAGATTTTGAATTTGTACAAAGATATAGTGAAAAAACTGATAAAGATAGAAGTTTCATAACTTTGCTTATAAAAGAGAAGTTGAAGTAGATAAAGCAAGAGATAATTTGTTACAGAATACCTCTCAAGTCAAAAGATGGTTTGATAGGAAAGCTCTGAAAAGAACTTTCAAGATAGGGGACCTTGTCCTATTATGGAATATGAAGAAACAAAATAAGTTTACCCTGACATGGATTGGTCCCTTTCAAATTACAAAGTAATTGTCTGAGGATACTTACAAATTATCAACTTTGGATGGCATGGAATTGTAATTTCCATATAATGTTTTGCATATAAAATATTATTTGGAACAATTACATACAACTTAAAGATATCCTTACATAAAAATAATATATGTATATACTATTAGGTATAATATTACTAGGAGTATAGTATTAATTATTATGTTTAATTATGCTATTGGTATATAATTAGATAAGTAGTTAGTATATTATAATAGTAAATATATTTAGAAAATAGTTTTCCTTCAAGTGAGGCAAGTGGAAGCCTACAAGTGAAACAAGTGAAATTTTACAAATGTGACAAGTGGGGAAGATGACTCATCCACCACTTAGTGAGGATTGTGACAAGTGGTTAGAATGCCTAAAAAGAGAAAAAACTGGTTGAAGACTCATGGGGGGAGTTTCAAATTTCTAGCACCTATAAAAAAAGGATTGGATTGCTTAGGATTTCTTCATCTTTCAATTCAAGTTGAATAGAGCAAGTAAGAGAGAGCTAATTTGAAAGAGGAGATGGAGTTTGGGAGAGTAATGAAAAAGCCTTTTATTCCATATGTGATAGGATGTTGTCCTGAACATGTGTTGAAGGCTTACCTAAAAGCTAGATCATGTGGAGCTTCGAAAAAGTCTCCTTTTATGGCTTGGTTGTACGATGAATTTTCTTTCCTCACAAGAGGTTTGGAGATAGAGTCCAATGTTTGGGGGCAATATCAAGATTGTACCAAAGAAGAGGAGAAAAGTAAGAGAAACCAACCAATGAAGAGTCATCATGGGCATGTGAAGAAGAATTCGTATCCCAAGAGGAAAATGAAGGACCCAATGAGGAAGAACAGAAAAGTGCATCTGAAAAGGAAAATGAGAAGAGTGCTGAAGAAAAAGTTCCAATAGATCAAGTTGAGAGCTTCACCAAGCCAAAGAACAATAGAACAACCTTCATCACGTCAGAAATTTCCTATGAAACAGTTAGAGAGATGAGGATTCCTACTAGAGTAACCCTCACAATTCAGTTCTCATCTCAAGAATAGTCCATGAGTAAAGGACTTGCTAATGTACAGTTTCTTGTTTTTCTTAGGAATGAGGTTTTTATACCATCAAACCTTATGTTTGATGGGAATTTTCCTCCAAAAAGATTTGTACGTTCAGCTATGAAAATTCAATAAAAATTTTAGTACAGTTAAGTTTTAAAGGGCTTGCATAATTTTTAAGCTTTTTAAGAGGGAAAAAATGTTGGCACATTTGGCCATTTCATGGAACAGGTTGGCATGATAAAATTGGTTTAGAGTTTTTGGAGAAGTGGCAAAAATTTCAGTTTGAGAGAAAAAGAATAAGTTAACAACAACATTCTTTTTATTTAAGAAAAAAAAATATAGAAGCACCATTCCTATAGTAAGCTTATAAATCTCTAAGCATTTCATTTTATAGGGCAGCAATATAGATATATAAATATATTATGATACACTGGGCTTTACGGATGAATATCTTGATAATCTCAATGCCATAGCAGGATTATGAAGGAAGTCCAATTTTTATATGCATCATTTATATGATATGAATATGTAGCAAATCAAAGAGCATCTCAAGAAAAATTGGTTTTATTATGGGAAATCATATCTCTGTAGCAACAAAAATTTGGCAGTATGGTGTAGGGAAATTAATGTAAAAGATACAAGCATGCAAAGGTGAAATTGCCGAAACAAAATTGCTAAAATTTTTTTGAAGTAAAAGAAGCTTCTCCGGTGGCCATGGCAGCCCTGTTCTGCGCTACAATCCACACCAAATTTGCTCTCATTGCTCTCGTTGCTGACACCAGGGCATCTCCATCAAATAAAACTACCCCCTTCTCCAGCATATCACATGCTTGGTCCATTCGCTTATACTCACTACTTTGCTCATCCATTCAATCCTTTCTTTTTCATAGCACATTCCCTTCTTCCCACGAGTAAACTACTCCGCTCCTTGCTTGGAAGGTCATGACCAACGATGACCACCACTGCTGCTGCATTGGTGAGCTCTTATGTTGTGCGGTGAGCTCTTGTTCTGCACAGAGGTCCACGCTATGCAGCTGAGGCGCGATCGCATCATCAATGGGCTACCAAACCCTACCCACCTCTGCGCTGTTTCAAATAACTCAGCAAATTTTGTGGTTGTGTGCCTAGGGGTTCATCGCAGCCAAGAGCACCTTGAGCCATACGGGTAGAAACAGATTAAGTTCATTGCCGCAAAAATGACGAAAATAGAAATAACATCGTAGCTAGGAACTCATTTCAAAAATTTCACGTGGTTAGAAACGTAAATCACAATTTTCATTTGCTCCTGGAACCTACAATCTGAAATTATCAAAAATAGCAATAGTCCCTGATGCTGACGCATTCGTCTTTGCCGTTGCCAATCCACCGAGTGCAATAACAGAGACACGAAGACATAGCAAGACAGGTGCATAACTGAATCAGCAAAACCAGGAGATGTTTTAGCTGATGCCAATAAATCAAAGTTGCAATTTATTTAGAAGAAACCGTCATCATCGAAGACAAATACAAAACCCGAACGTACAGAATCAGAGTCACAAAATAACATTTCAATTTCATATGGTCCGGTGGCAAAATAATAATTTCAGCAATTTCTCACATGCATATGGAGCGCTTGTTAAAGACCTAGCCTTAATTTAATTATCCCAAGTGAATTACTAAGGCTTTATACATGGTGGGTAATTAAAATCATAGAATAACAATTGAATGAAGCTCCTATAGTATGAAGAACTTGGCTTTAATTTTTAATTGAGATTTATGAAAGAAATATTTGTAAAATGTGTAAAGACACATGCTAATATTAGCATGATTTTCTCCTAACTTCCCAACTTCCTAGCTTGTTGGGCAAGTAAGATTTCCTAGCTTGTCGGACAAGTAAGATCTCCTAACTTGTTGGGCAAGTAAATAACTTCCTTACTTGGGAGAGAAGTTAGCTAAGATATTTTAGAATCTAACTACCTTTTAAAACCTATAAAAAGGCTCTAGGGGTTAGAAGAAAAGGGGGGGACTACTAGCTCTCACTTGGGATCACTCACTTTGGCCCTTGGAAGAGCATTTGTAAAGAAGAAATCGTGAAAGATTGCTTGTAAGATGACTGGCTAAAGAAAAGATTTTAGCCTCTTTGTCATAGTCTTGTGAGTTATGGTTATTATTTTTTATTTTGTTTAAATTATTTAGCTAGTGGTTGAGATAGTATCATGCTTGGAAAATAATTTTGGGATTTTTAGATTGCTCTTATTGTTCTTGTTGCATGATNTTTTTGGTAGCATAGTAGGATTGTCTTGAAGAAATTGCTTATTTGAGCCTTGGAAGTTTGAACAATTCGTAGTTATTGAATTCTAGATAGCTTTATTGTGAAGTGTTTACTTGTATCATTTTACCTTGTTTAAACATTTGAGGTCTTAACACAAATCTGCTTTCTTTTCTATCTATTTCCATTGAATCTTGCTGTATTTCTAGTTTTCTTGTGGAACTATCTCTTTCTTTGGGGAAAATTAGAAGTAGATTCACAGAGTTGTGCTCAAATGTTTTTGAAAATTTTTATTTATTACAAGTAGGTATTATGAGGATCGCATAGACTAGGCAATTGAACAAAATAAGAACTCCCAACAACTCATAGTACTTCCCAAAGTTGGCTAAATCTCTTTAAGATAAGTCATTTGTAGTTTACACACAACACAATCCTTTCATATTTCACAACCGCACACCGCAATAGCACACACACATACTCACATTAACTATTGAGTCTATTTGGAGGTATCTGAGCCTTGGTGTTGCCAGAGAACTAGCAAGCACCTAAATCTTGTTCGAGGATACTTGTTGGCGGTCGTGTCCCAAACGGTCGCCAACACTAACCAACATAGATTTAATTGTAATTTATTCCATGTCAACAACAACAAGAAGAAATCCACTCGTAATATTCTTGACATAAAGGAGAGTGTTAGATATAATCATAGGAAGTCAATTCTTAATCCATCTTACGTGATGATATTTATGTACATCACAATGAAGAGCAAACTAATGATGAAGAATCATACCAATTATGGAACATCATAACCATTTATGTATCATAAAAAAAATGGAAGGACATCCAAAAGTATCCCATATGAGTGAAAAAACCTAGAAATGGACTTAGTTGGCTATGTGAATTTTAAATTTCTAAATTAATGTGATCATATTTGATCAAAAATTAAGTGGCATAATTATTATAATATGATAAAGTAACCTTGACTACAACACTAAATGTAAATGCCAAAATAGATTGCAATATAACTTTATATTGAAAAAAGAAAAGAAAAGCAAACTTATGCTATAAATAGCACTTTAAAACTAATCATTAATTAAATTACAATAATTATTTTAAGGTAGAATTGATCATCCTATTATGAATTTCAAATTTTATAAACATTAAGATGTAAAATAGTTGAATTAAAAATTTTAAAAATTAAATACTTAACTATAATTCAAATCTAAAACATTTTAAATAGAGAACAAATTTTATGATTCTTACAAAGATAATGGTCTTAGAAAAATTAAAATCATGTAACTTAAAAAATATGCTAAAAGTAAAATAATAATTAAAATTAATAGAAAATTATGGAAAATGTTAGAAGAAAGAAATACATTTTAAGAAAAGAAACAAGATAACTAAAATTAAAAACATGCACATAGATGAAGAAGAATTCAAATTGAAAATCATATGTTCATACTAACAATTGATAATATAGGTGTAACAAAATTAAAATAAAATAAACATAGAGACTTAGCTCTATATTAACCCACAAATATCTAATGCTTATTTCATAGCTTGCTAGAGTAGTTTTCTAGCTTGAATCTTAAGGAGATATACTTTCTTCAAAAGGTCCAAATGCTAAGTATTCTATGATTTAGGCATATTTGTAAAGAATTTTTAATTATATATAGCTTCATGTCCATCTCTTTTTCTTTGATTTGCAACCAGCTTAAGAATGAACTATAAGGAATGGAAATGGAAGAGGATGATATTTCTGATTCAAGGAATCTTTTGAATAATTTTAAACTCTTTAAACTAACTTCCTTTGAGTTAGGTATATTAACGTAGGATAATAAGGATTCATCTTGGTAAGGTTACAAAGTAGGGATTACAAATGTACTTTGAGGATTCTCTACCTTTAATACCACAATTCCCCCTCCTGCTTTCCTTTCCTTGATCAAAATGGAAAAATAATTTCATGTTTTCATTATTTTAAAGTTATGATCCTCTTGATTATTTGTATTTCTAAATTTTTTAGCTTCCTCTTATAATGACAAAAAACCTCAAATGCTAGAGTTCAAAAATCCCTATATGAAATAGTTCAACCTTAAGATCCATAGGTCTAAGAAATTTGAGGTGTCTTAAATGGTCTTGTTGATCACCTAAGGACTTAAAAATACTAATTTCATGCAAACTATGCAAATAGGAAATGGATATGTAAATGACAAATAGAGCATCAAACTTGTGAGTGAAAAAAGCATTGAAAATAGAAAATAGAAAAGAGATGGTCAAAAAATACTATAGACTTGTATTAATCTAAAAAATATGAGTTCAGATGATACAAATCTAGGAACCTTTGTGGCTTTCAAAGTGTGGAACTATAGAGGCCTCAAAAGTCTCAAAATTATTGCTAGAAAAGAATCTAGGATGTGGATGGATAGGGTATTCTCTATGGATATCACGAGGACATCTAATTTGCTGGATCTATGTTGAAACTAAAGGCTATAACACATTCTTAGTGCTTTCGATGGTTGATGCCAAGGAAAATGGCTACATCCTTTCAAATATCTTAATGTTCAAAAGACTCCAAGTCCAAAAGTCTTGCAGATGATGCTAGTTTCTACCTTTATAGACCATGGCCTACTATTTCCATGTCAACTTTATTCTAGCAAGTTTCCTAGCATTACGTAAGGATTGAGAACTTAGAAGGGGGGTTAAATAAGTTTTCCAATTAAACAATCAAAATCACCACAACCACACACCAATTTTTACATGGTTCTCCAACTTGGGTATTTCCAAACTTGGAGGGTGGAATCCTTGCACACCTTTAGACTTTGTTCATTTGAAAAATGTGGTTTCAAGGATACCATAACCTTTACAAAGTTTGAGTGCCACTCAAAGTTTTTTCTTGCTAAACAAACACTTAACCCTGCAAGGTCCCAATAAGCTTAAAATGTAGTTTAAAGGATCTCACAACCTTCACAAAATGTGAGCTTGCATTGGAGTGTTTTATCACTATGAACATACTTAACCCCTTAAGGTCCCAACAAGCTCAATGAAGATGCCTTCTCACAAGAAGCACATCAACTTGGTAGAGCATACAAAGCGGGGAAAAAGGATCAAGAAGAGGATGTAACTCACTTTAAAAATTCCTTGGAATGAAAATCTCAATAAAAATATAAAATATAAATGATAAATAAAATAAGGAACAATGCCAATCCACTTGATGAAGACAATGAATGATATCCAATGAATAATGCTTCACATTTCCTAAGAATTCCACTTTGTTTTATAGCCTTCTAGTTTCCAAAAACTCTTTGGAATTCATGCAACTACTAGAAAATGACTAATTAAGATGTCTTATTCAAGGCTGGGACTTCTATCTAAAAATACCTTCAATTATGATGAGATGTATATCTGGAAATTGAAACATCTCCATTAGAACATCTTAGCTAAGACGTCTTAGAAATGATTGGGATGTCTACTGTCAAATTGAGATGTCTGGCTTGCGAATCAACTTTGAACTCTGGAGAATTTCTCTCATATTTTGACATCTTGGTAGTCCTTGAAATATCTACATTTGGCTTGTAGGATTCATTTGCATCCTAGGTTTCATCTTTTCATCCTAGCTCTTATTTTGATATCTTAGTTTAGCTCTCATTTTGTCATCTTGATCAACCTTTTCAACTTTAGCCATGCAAGATTATAAGAATAACTCTACATTCTTCATTTTCTGAGGTTTTGACATACTAAAATATGAATAATGTCCTCCTTTTTATATGTCCAAAACTTAAGAAAATGGGTTAGTATAATACCATATATATATATATATATATTATCAATCATGCTAAAATATATTCCTATGATAGCAAGAGAGGCAAAGGGAAAAAATGTATTAGTTAAAAGGCTTATATCCATTAATCCTAATCACATGGGATCACATAGGAAATTGGTAACATGATGAGCATCCCAAAAATGTACATCATATACATGCAAGAAGAGCCAACCAAAAGTGCTCATATAACCAAAATCATAATTTGTAACCTATCTCTAAAGTACATATATAACAAACACTATCTCCATAACATAGAAAGCATAAAACTATTTATAACATAGAAAGCATTAAACTATCCAATATAACTAGATAGCCATAATCATACATAACCATGAATCATAACTATTGTCTCATGCTTAGGGATATGCATAAACAAAATATGTCCATGTCAAAGCCCTCACATCACAAAAAATCTCCTTCTTTTTGGACATCGCCCAAAAATTGGAGTGAAAGTAAAACCCCTCTAATCACTAATCTCTATAGCATCACCCTCATTGGAGTTAGACACTACATTAGTGGGCTTGTAAGTCTCCTCCTCATCATCATCACTACTACTACTAAAGTTGAAGACATACTGCTCATCATCATCATCATCATTTGAAGAGGAGATTGTGATAGTAGCTCTTTGGGGATGAAGCTTCACCCAAAATTGAGATGAGAGAGGATGAGATGGAGCTTCCTAAGAGGATGTGGAAGTATCCTTTCTTTGATAGGTAATTGGAACATCTTGCCTCTAATAATTCATGGTACCAAATATACTCTCCATCACCTACTGCTCAAAGGATTGAGGAATATCCTTCCATGAATACATGCTTTGTCTAGGGTACTTAGAATTAGGAAAAGACTCCCCATAGACACGTGTTGGCAATGCATCAAGATCCTTAGAATTAGAGGTATTTTCTAAGTCATATGCAGAGGATGGCCTAGCAACTTTATAGTGTTTAACTAGTACTAGACAATCCTCCTTACTATCAGACATTAAAGGAGAGATGATCTCCTCAAACTGCTATCCATCTAGAAGTAGTGGTATACCTGCTACATCCATTATCTTATGAAGGTAAGAGAGATTTTGTCTGATCATCCCCAAAATTTTTGGCAAATGGTTTTAGGGCCTTCTTGAGAGGTAACTTTATTTTGGAACTCACAAACTTAGACCTCCTTAGTTGAGAAGAGGCTTTTGGGTGGTGATGAAGCTTGCTTTCTTCTTACTTTTTGAGGTCTAGCAGTTGGATTTTCAAGTTCTGCTTGTAAAGTGTTCATCTTTTCTAAATATTCTACAAGACTTATTTTTCCGTTTAAAAGAGGCATATCAGGGATAGAAACACCTACCTATCAAATTAATGAACTAATGAGAAGAGGGTGTCTAAGAATCCTCTCTCTAGTATATAGTCCTAGCATGTCTCTACATAGAATATGCCTCAAATCTAATGGATGACTAGTGAGAAGAAAATAGAGAATAAAAGCTTGGGTTGGTAGCAAGTAATTATAGTTTCCTCCTTTTACAATAATGTTATACATGACAATAAGGAAGAGGGTCAAAGCATCTTAGATCATCTCACTCTTGAACACTTTACCACTTCCCAGGGATCATGATTGATGAAAAAGAGAATCACAAAATTCATTGTGAAAAACAAGGATCACACCATTAGTGAAAATATATAACATGGAGTGTATGGTGATCCTATGCATCTTAGAGCTAGAAATGCCAATAATGGCATTAACTATTTGAGGAGAGACCTCAATCATAATTCCCCCAACAATAAAAGTAAAGGCCCCAATAGTGGTATTAGTAATAGAAATATTGCAATAAAATTACCTAATCAAGACTTTAGGTACATAGAAGTTCATTATAACAAAAGAAATCCAATTGATTACTTGGAAGAATGCCATCAATTATTTTTGACAATGTTTCTAGAAATTGAGAGATCTTTCAAAGACAGTGGATATAGAATGTGTTACCTTGAACCGAAATTATGCATTTGAAGAGTGGAACTATGGTAGATATGTGTTTACCTTCCTTGTGGATGATCACTTTGCATTTTTTCCCTTATGCAAAAGAGCTCTGAATGTACCAATCTTCTAGTGAGCCATGGATATTGGAAGAAATGGACTTGAATGCACCTAGGAGGAAGCCCTTGACAATAGCACTGGGATGTCTATGATATAACATAATGAAGTAAGAAAGAAAATAAGGATTACTTCTATATAGTTGTGGCTATTGATGATTTTTCTTGAAATTTGAGATGTCTCAACCAAAAATGAGACTTCTACCTTGAGTTGCTAGAAACATAGTGAGACATCTAAGTTGAAAGAAGAACATCTCAGGTGGAACATCTCATAAAATAGTGGGACATATCAACTTGATGTTGGTTATTTTTGTGTAGAGAGGATGAGGACTAAGAGGGATTGTTGTCATGAATAATAATGCTTATAAAGCAAAAGGATTTTATGCAAGACAAGAACAAGAAGACTTACCTATACTTATCTTACTTACTGTTGAGAGATCATGAATTCTATGTAAATTAAGAATGAGATTATCTTTTTGGAGTTCCTACTTGATTAGTACAAATATTTTATATATTAAATGTGTGATTTCCCTTTATGAAATTATTTGCATGAGTTTTCTCTTCCTCTTCTTTTTGTTTGATACTTCATACTTTTCTAACCTACAACATCTTCTTTCTAGGCATTTTTGGATAAGACCAAGGAGTCATATTGTGTGACTAGCTACTCATTTGATAATGTTTCAAATGAAAATTTTATTGCTTATGCTCAAACTTACCACAATAATAACATATAAGGTTTCTTACTTGGGCAAGATGATTAAACGTTGGAGTATAATTCCATTTGGACGAAATGCTTGGTGATGCCTCAATTTGTTGAAGACTTCCAAGTTCACTTTTTTCATGTGGATCTCTTTCTTGTCCTAAAAATATTCAAAGGGATTATTTCCCTTTAATAGGCCCTTCATTTACAAGCTTTTTATTTTCCATTTCTTTTATAACCTACTCATAAGATGCGATTAGGTTTTCATTCTTAGCCCTTAGGTCTTAGTTTTCTTGTGAGAGATTCAAGTAGTTTGATTGATTTAGGATAAATCTAAATCTTTATATTTTATTTTTTAATTTAATGCATAGATTTTAAAAGGAAAAAATTTCATTGTATAATAAGTAATACCTTTCTTTAATAGTCCCTTCAGGTTCTTCATTTTCTATTGTTGAATCATCATCAACAAGAGCCATTTATATAAGATGTGATTTTGTTGTAGTATCATCAACTTCTTACTTACTTTGTTCATCATCCTAGTTGGTGTAGAAATTTTTCCTTTTCAAATTAGCTTCTGATTGGTTCTTCTTTGGAAACTTGCTAACACTTGAACCTTTGGAGGCCACATGGTCTCTACCATCATAAACCAAACATTCTACGGATGATGCATCAATATTTGGATTTTTAAAACTCTTACCCTTTTTCTTATCTTTGATTCTTGATTGGTTGAAGCTTGATTGATTGAACTTTTACCTTTTTGCAAAAGTAGTCTTTGTACTCTCCTTGATAAAAGACCCAATTCATCTTCATTATTTGCTTCATGTTCTAGTGGATCCTTCTTCTTTGATGAAGATTTAAGGGCAATGGACTTTTATTTGATATCACCTTTACTATTGAGGTTCATCTCATAAGCAATAAGTACAATTTAAGGTTATTTAAATTTTAGCATTGAAAAATCTCTGATTTTGTCCATGGTTATCATTTTTGGTCTAAATTTAGACAATATAGTTATAATAATTTTAATGATAAGATCATTTTCTATCAAATCTACACCCATTCCATGAATGACTACTAATAAATCATTTACTCTAGAAAAGTAATCCTTAAATTTCTCTCCTTCTTTCATTTTGAGTTTATCATACTTAATTTGTAATACTAGAAGCTTAGATTGTTTAACATTATATGTACCTTCATATGTTTCTCCTAGAGTTTTCCAAATTTCTTTGGTGGTTTTGCACCTAGCTACTCTAATAAATTCAAATTTACTCAAAGCATAATAAGATAATTTTTTTCTTTTCAATTAAACATCAACTTATCATTTCTATTTGATGTCCATATACTTAGCTTGGTGGCTCTTTTGGTGCTATTGATGGATGGAGTGTATCCTTTAACAATTGATTCCTAGTTCTAGCCTTCTAGTATGCAAAGTTGATATCAGTGAACATTAGTAGCTTAGTGTAGGATGTTCCTTCCATTGTTCACACTTGAGATGTTAAGCTTCAAAATTAAGAGTACCTGGCTCTAATACCACTTGAGGACTGAGAACTTAGAAGGGGGATTAAATAAGTTTTCCAATTAAAGAATCAAAACCACCACAACTGCACACCAATTTTTACATGGTTCCCCAACTTGGCTACTTCCACACTCAGAGGATAGAATCCTTGCATACCATTGAACTTTGTTCCTTAGAAAAATATGGTTTCAAGGCTACCACAAGCTTTACAAAGTTTGAGCTCCACTTGGAGTGTTTTCTCTCCAAAGAAACACTGAATTGCATAAGGCTCCAACAAGCTCAAAATGTTTTTTAAAGGATACTTAAACCTTTACAAATCATGAGCTCTACATAGGACTATTTGTTCACTATGAACACACTCAACCCCTCAAGGTCCTGACAAGCTCAACAAAGATGTCTTCTCGTAAGTAGCACATCAACCTTGCAAGGCTTACAAAGAGAGAAAAAGATTCAAGAAGAGAATGTAACTCACTTTACAAACTCCTTGTATTGAAGCTCTCAATAAAAATATAAAATACAAATGATAAATATAATGAGGAACAATTTCATTCCACTTAATGAAGATAATGAATGATATCCAATGAATAGTGCTTCACATTTTCCAAGAAACCCACTTTATTTAATAGCCTTCTAGTTTCCTAAAATTTCTTGAAATTCATGCAATAGGTAGGAAATGGATAATTAAGATGTCTCATATGAGTTTGGGACATCTATCTAAAAAAACTTTCAATTTTGGTGAGATGTCTATTTGGAAATTAAGGTGCCTTCCTTGGGACATCTTAATTGAGATGTCTGAGAAAGAATTGAGACATCTACTGTCAAACTAAGTTTTTTGGCCTATAAATGAACATTGAACTATAGAGAATTTCTCTTATGCTTTGACATCTCATTAGTCTTTGAAATATCTTCATTTGGCTTGTATACTTCATCTACATTCTAGCTCTCATCTTGTCATCCAAGTTCTCATTTTTTCATCTAAGTTCAGCTCTCATTTCATTGTCTCAACTCTTATTTTGTTATCTTGATTAGCTTGTTCAACTTAGCCCTGCAAGATTATAGGAATACCTCTACATCCTTCATTTTCTAAGGTTTTGATATATCAAAAGATCAATATTATGCACAATGGGTTTTCAATTTACACTAATAAGAAGAGTGTAGAGTATTTCATTAGATTTATGTTGGATTTTGCAATGTATTTACAACATAAACTTGATTTATGCTAACTTAGCATAATCCATAGCATTTTTCATGTTTCATACTATGAGTTACACTTTACATTATGAGAATTATTTGTAATTTTAATGAAACAAGGTTACAAGATGAATTTTGGATGTAAAATTAAGGCATCTTTTTCACTCTTGAATTCAATCAAAATTACATTTGAAGTGTATATAAAAGGAGCTTAAGTTTTCCCTTGGCTTTATTTTGATAACTAGGATTTCCTATTTACAAATGAATTTTCTTTGAGATGTTTCATTGATTCATCTTTATTGATGTTTAGAGGATTAACTTGAAAGACATCAATAAAACACCATTGCAGGTTTTTCATCAATGCTTTTCTCTCTACACTTGATTTTGTAGATGTTAAATCATGCCAAGAAATACATACAATGGTGAATTAGGGTTAAAATTGGAATGGTGAGAATTCATAATGAGGTATTTTAGCTAAATACTTATTTAGAAATAGTCAAGAAAGCTAATGAGAAATCCAAAATGTGCTAACATAATTGTTATAGCTTAGTGAAATACTCATTAGTTGATGATTTCTTTGCTCATTGTACTTAAATTACTAGCTACACATGTTTGAATTTGAAGAAATTATTTCTTTTTTATGGGCTTCTTTGACCACTTGGCTTTTTTATAGGAGAAAAACCTTCTTTTCATTTTAATGCCATGGCCAAACTTTTGCTAGTTCATTGTATATAGCATTAGGAGTTTCAATGAATTGATTACTTGAGTATGCAAAGTATATTACATGAACAAGACACAAGAATGCTACACATAGGTCTTCATCATGAGTGAGATATTGAATGATAAAATTGATGCATGACTATAGCTCAAAAGGGGTAGTGAGAAGGGTAGATGAGAAAGCACTACTAGCATGATCAAATAAGCAAATAGAACCACATGTATTGAGATCATGTTGTCACTTATTGTTGTGATGAGTCACATATCTACAACAACTCTAGGTTCATCTTGTGAACATAACTCAAAGAGGGAAACTAAATAAATAAAAAAAACATGATATAACATGGGATTAGTAAGAAAGTGTTGGCTATCATGATGTATGACTAGTAGAACTTAAGAAAGTTGCATTTGCTTCTTAGAGTTTTACAAGATTTACAATGTTTTTGATACCAAGGAGAAGACATCTTACACACTCACTTATCATTAATCACAAGGTTCATCCATGTCACATATCTATTTAAATTTACAAATTAAAGAAAATAGAAACTAGAAGTAAATAGGTTAACATTAGATGTAATATGCTTTAAGAGAGGAATGATTGACTAGGTTAGCCAACTTATTACCATCTATGTTTGCTATCTTAAAGGCTCCATTGACATAGGATTTGGTTACTAGAAATGATCCTTTCCAATTAGGAAAAAACTTATTTTCATTTTCACAAATAGCTTTAAGGGCTAGGCCTCCTTTCTTAACCTTCTATCGGTTTAGGTCATGATGGTACTAAAGTCTTTGCTTTTCCTAGTATTATTCAATGTTGGTAAGTGTATGTATTAATTACTCTTCCATTGAATCTAAATCAATGATATGCAACTTATTATTCTACTCATCATTAATATAGGTGGATAAAGCTACCCTTAAGGATGGAACCTGTAATTCAAGAGGCAAAATAACTTTAGATTCATAAACTAGGCTAAATGGTATGACATTAGTTGCAATGTAGAATGTTGTTGTATAGGTCCACAATGCATATAATAATTATTCATGCCATTTGTGTTTGTTGTTGTTTAATATTTTCTTAAGAAGTTTGATGATAACTTTGTTAATGGATTCAACTTGTCCATTGGCTTGTGAATAATAAGGTGTATAGAAAGAATGCTTCACATGTATTTGTTTATGAAAGGCTTGCATTTCATTGTTGCTAAACTTTGGTCTATTATTAGTGAGAATGGCTAGAGGTAGGCCAAACCATGATACTATGCTATCTAAGATTAATTAACATACTTGTTATAAAGATATTTTTCTTAAAGGGAGTACTTCTATCCATTTTGTAAAATACTTAGTCATAGTGATAATAAAGCTATGTCCTACAGAGGGCTTAGGTGTTATAGGTTTAATGATATCAATTCTCCATCATTCAAATGACCATGTAATTTGAGTGGTGTTTAGCACTATTGGTGGCACATGTATAAGGTTGTTGTGCCATTGGAAAGTGTCACAAATTTTTACATTTTGCATGCAATGTTTTTCCATATAAGGCTAGTAGTAACCTAAGCACCTAATCTTAGTAGCCATGGCTCTAGGTCCTATATTTCCTTCATATATGCCATTATGTACTTGTAGAACTATATGAACTTTTGCTTTGCTTATTCATACCAACAACACACCATCATAAGACTTGAAACATAATGTATTATTAGCTACACTAACATATTTTTTGATCATTTTTGTATGACATCTTATTAAAAAGTAGAGATATTTTACGGAGGCTCACCATGCATGAAATAGAACTTGATATTATCATATCTTTCATGTTGAGGCATGTTGCATATGATCACCATGGAAGCTTTTTCAATTTTTTGAGTGAATGGTTGAGCATAATCCTCTATCATAGAAGATAACTATCTAAACACATCAAGCATCACACTAAAGGCTAGTGTAGTGATGGCATTAGAAAGTGCATTTTCTACTTGGGAAATATGTTGAATGTCAACTTCTATAAACTATTAGATAAGTGTTTTAGGTACTTTGCACTAAGGTAATAAGTTTTTGGCTTTAGAAGCATATACCTTGGTTATTTAATTAATTACTAATTAAGAATTACCTTTCATAAATAAATATGTATATCCATGATCATGAGCAATCATCAATCCCCTAACTAGTACTTCATATTCCACTATGTTGTGGGTACATGGGAACTCACAATGATAGGTAAAAGATTGGATATCACCAAAGTGGAAAATGATGATGATAGAAACACTAGCCTAGTGTGTAGTTGAGGCTCTATCAAAATTCTTAATAGCATTGTAACCTTTGGGTACAATATTGATAGCATTAACATATTCATATGGAAACTTAGGATCTATGGTTATGTTATCTTTAACTAGGGAAGTAGTTAGTTATTTAACAATGGACTGGCCTTTGATTAAAGCTTTGGTACACAATGTAGATCAAACTTGGCTATAATGGCTTTCCATTTGGCTATTTGACTATTCTCATAAATGTTATATGTGATGACTCTTAATACACTATCTTTGCATATGATGTTGAGTTGTGTCCTAAAGAGGTAATGCCTTCATTTTTTCAAAGAAAAGACTAAGGCTAAGTAATGTTTTTTTGACATCAGTGTATCTAGTCTCATAGGTTATTAATGCATGGCTTAAGTAGTAAATTATCATCTCTGCTCCATCTTCTCATGTTTAATAGAGTAAGGAAGCAATGGAGATGTTTGAGAATGCAAGGTATATAAAGAATGGCTTATCTTTTTGACGTGGATATATAGTTGGTAATTGAGCTACCTATTGCTTAATGTTGCCAAAGGCTACTTGACATTGATCTATTCATTCGAAGTGAACTACTTTCTTAGGAAAATATTACATGGGTTGAATAACCATCTTATGGTTAATAACCAGATCTATGAATGAACTGCAACCTACCTTGTAAACCACATGGTTCTTTGAGGTTCCTAGGTACCAAAAGATTGTTTATGATTTTAACTTTATTTGGGTTGACATGTATTCCAACTTCAGAGACTATGAAGCTAAGCATGATTCTAGGTTTGATACCAAAGATACATTTCTTAAGATTTAGCTAGATTTCATACTTAAGACAATGTTGGAGAACTAAGTTCAAGTCTTGTACATGGTTAATAGCTACTTTTGACTTTATAGCAATATTGTCAACATAGTCATTGAGCAAACCTAGCATGTAATCATTGAAGATATAGGTTATAGTACTTTGCTATGTTGCACCTACATTCTTTAGGCTAAAATGCATCATGGTATAGCAAAACATTCCTTAATGGATCATGAACATTATGTAGTATTGATGTTTTGGATTAATTTTAACTTGGTTATGTCCCAAAAATGCATGACTAGTGGTTGTATTAATAATTTGATCTATACTAGGTAAGGAAATGCCATCTTTAATGATTACTTTATTGAGGTCATGGAAATTGATGTATATGTGGATGCTTCCATTCTTTCTGGAAACTGCCACTATGTTGGACAGTTAATCTATGTAATTGATAGCTCTAATGAAACATGCTTGGTAGAGCTTCTTTATTTTATTGTGAACTAGTAAGGGTAGATCAAGTTTACTTTTGCAAAATTTTTGTTTGATAGGCTTAATGCTAGCATCAAGTATGATGCTATGTTGAACAAGGCATGGGTCAAGTTCAGGCATGTCTTCATAGGATCATGCAAAGGCTTTGATGTTATTTTATAATGCTTTGGTGATATCTTGAATAAGTTTAGGCTAAAGAGAGGAACTTAGTTTTAGGGTGTTTCCCTCACTATTATGAGTTGTAATGGGAATTTTCACTAAGGAATCCTTTGTAATGTATCAAACTTCTATATCTAAATTTTTGACAATGTAGTTAAGCCATTCCAAGGTTTTCTAGATTGAGGTTATGTATTCTAGGAGGTTTACAAGCTCAAGATCCAAGAATTCATGGTCGATTGGTTAGGTCGTATCACCAAAGGATCCAAACAAGCTTAGGGATAACTCAAGTTGTTGCTACATCTTCATGGTTTAGTCCTACATGTCAAAGAAAACACATCTCATGGTACTTATGTTGTATGTTAATCAATAAGAATTAATTAGAATAATATACTAAGCTAGACTATGTCTTATCACTACATTTTAGTGGCATAATAGGCAACAAGTTAGCATGAACATCATAAACACATAAAATAATATATTGTATTATTAAAACATGTTACATTGGTAGTGTATTCCTATATGGTTAGTATTTTCTACCAAGCTTGGTACTGTATGCTATCTTTGTGGGATCAACACTATTAGAAAACTAGCTACACATGTTTAGCTTGTGTAATGTTTTTCATGAGATTAGTGTTTTTAGCCATTAGGGTAGCATTTTTTCCAGTAAACTAGTGTTTTTTTAGTTTTATGCTAGCATTCATACTAGGAAAATCTATTTCTTGGACCAAAATTTTTATTACTAGTAGCATGGGCTCACTAGTAGCATATTCTAGTTTTTTTGTAGCATTTTCTATGTTGACAATGTTCTCCTGAGTTTACACAGGGGTAGTCTATTTTCCCTAGCAATGCTTTTCTCTAGGCTCAACATGTTTTCCAAGGCATAGCATTTTCCTAGGTGTGATAGTGTATTTGTAGTAGGAACAAAGGATAGAGCTCAATAACATTTTTCTTGCTAGTGGTACAAGATAGATGGAGATGACATTTTTCTTGGTATGCAAGGACAACTATAGGTAGAAATGCCTCTAGTGTGTAAGGGCAAGCAAAGATGACAGTGTTTCCCAATGTGCAAGGGCTTGTAGAGGGAAATGTTTTCCTTGGTATGNCCATTCTTGATGTACATAGGAGATAAGGTAGGTAGCATTTTTTTGTATTTACATGGGATTTTATGTTTTTTTTTTGGTGTAAATTTCTAATTTCAAAGGTATTTATTATCAAGAGTAAATGAGAATTTGATATCTTGTTGTTTTGTTTCTAGATGAAGGGTTTTCATCTAATATGGGAAGTGAGAGTAGACAAGATTTGACAATGATGGCTAGGAAGAATGGTGTTGGGAGAAAGCATGTAGTGATGGAAGAGGTGGGGGAAGCACAGTAGATTATGTAGAAGAGATTGCTAAACCCCTTTGAAAAAGAGTGATATGTAGATATAGTTTCTAGGTGCTACATCCTACTTAGTGTTTTTCTTCATTTTAGCTAGTTCAGGCCCTAACATATTTTGTTTTCCTTAGTCTTTCATACTAGCATTTTCACCTTTTGGAAAAAATAGGCTAGTATTTTCAATTTTTCTCTAGCTATGAAGGCCAATTTTCTTTCCATTTTTGGTCATAGAAGCTAGGTGTTTTTCATTTTTGGCTATGAAATCAACATTTTTATAGTTTTTATGCCCTAGAAGATAGTGTATTTGATTTATGTGCCTAGGAGAGGTAGTATTTTTATTTCTCTTGATCTTGGGGACTAGTGTTTTTATGCTTTTGGCCTTAGGTGGCTAGTGTTTTTCATTCTCCAGCCTTAAAGGCCAAGCATTTTTTGTTCCTAGCCTTGGGAAGATAATGTTTTTGTTTCTTCTATTTGGGGATAAGTGGCATTATTTGTTTCATGGGCCTTAAAACTAGCATTTTAGCATTTATCATCATAGGAAAGGATAGTGTTTTGAGCTTCTTAGGATTAGAGGCTAGTGTATTCAGTGTTTCTCTAGATGGGAAGGGACAACATATTTGTTTCCCAACTTAGGAAAACTCATCACTTTTTCCTTTTGGCTTGGAAAGGCCCCAACATATTTTGTTTTTTTATCATAGTAAATTAGTACTTTCTATTTTCTTGACTAGGATAAGTAGCATTTTTCACTCTCTTAGCCTAAAAGACTAGCATATTCTGCGTTTCACAACCTAAAAAGACTAGTTTTTTTCATCCCTATTTTGGAAGAGTAGCATTTTTTGGTTTTTTGGGCTAGGAAACAATCAATGTTTTTAGCTTCCCAAGCTAGGAAAATAGCATTTTTGATTTCTTGCACTAGAAAACACTTAGTGTTATTAACATTTTAGCCTAGAAAGATAGCATATTCATTCCCTAGACATTACAAGCCCCTAGTGTCTTGATTCTAGCTATGCTATTTGTTTGAGTCTCAATGCTAGAAGTTCTTAGTCTTTCTTGTCTTACAACTGTTTAATGAAATATACAAGGTCATATAAGTTTAATTAGGAGGTTTTTGTTTTAGGCTAACATGTGACTTAACTTATGTTCAAAGTCTAGCATTCTTGCTTCTATGTTATTTCATGATAACATTCATCGATTATATCTTGTTATGTTATTTTTATATTTTTTCTTATCATTTTCATGTTCTAATTGTTGGTTAATTTTTTGGTAGGCCTATGATTAAGCTGATCTTTATCATTGTGAAGATGGTGAATGTCCTATGTTACATGGGAATAACTTTCCTAAATAGTCATATGCTTAACATAATGCTTCACGAGAGATCCCATATATTATTTATTCATGGGGCTAATGAGTCCTTATTGTATTTTCTATGGAATTTTACTATGATGTTGTCGTCACACTTAGCTATGAATGTCTCTATTGTGATTACAGAGATTATATTAGCAGGATCCTCAAATTATATCTTGGAGTATATTTGAGATGATCTTGAAGCTCCCATGGAGTTCAAGCATCATAAGATTGCCTACTCGGTATATGGGAGCAATGCAAATACTCTTAGTTCAATGTTGATAACACTCTATTGTTGAGTCACATGCTAGTAAATTTGTTTCAAAATCCTCCACATAATGTTTATATGCTTGAAGGATAAGTTTTTTTATAAGTTTACATGTTCATGCTTGGTTCTATGGTCATATATTAAATAAGTTTCATATTTATTTGTAGGTTTTATGTTCAATGGGGAGGACTGATTGAAAATGATCAAACTTTACTTTTAGTTCATACTACAAAAGAGGAGTTTATGCAAGATGACAACATTAAGGTACATGTGATCAACCAACATAATGCAAAGGTGGCTAGGTACAAAAAGTACTATTAAAAAATGTACCAAAAATGTGTAAATTTTAAGTGCATCCATGAGTTTTGGGATCTTCCCAGCTATGGCATGAGAGTTTTGCTTCAACAAAGAGCTTTAGCATTGCTAGCTAAATTAAGTAAGAGGTATACATTTATTTATCATTTTTACATATGATTTCTTATGTTTTATCTTGGAAACATTTTGATACCTTCATAGGCTAACTAGGCTTTGTCCTAAAAAATTTCATGAAAAAGTCTATCATCACCATAGTTAGTTTTGACCAAATTGAAGAGAAGATACTTCTTAAATGGGATGAAGTAGACAAGGCCCAAGACTGGTTAGATAATAGGGCTTCCATAGATATCTAGTAGAGGTTAGTAAACAAAAGCTTCTTTGATCTATTTGTTCTTCATATTTTGACTACTTCTCTTGTAGAGATGTTGAATTTGATTGGCCCCT
>MNCI01023415.1:55989-73524 GCA_015680685.1 Gnetum montanum | reverse complement strand
TTTCATTAATTTTTCCTACTTTTCTATTTCCATATCCATTAATATTTCTTGGCCATCTTCTGAATTAGACCTTTGATTTCCATTATTCAAAAACCTATGTGCTTATGAAGTTACGCTTATTAGTCATGGGGGCTAGGGATGCCTACTTTAAAATTTTTTAAATTTTTTAAATTTTTCCAACATCCTACTTGCAAACATCATAGTAACTACTAGTTATTGATCAAAATAATGTGGATAGCTTGATGATTTTAGGTAGCTCATAGCCTTAGGCATAGTATGCTATAATCACCTTCTACTTAAATGAAAATTAAGTGATCCAAAAAAGGGTTAATTATTAAGGAAAATTTACCAAAACTAATGTTGATTCTTTGGTGACTATAGGTGATGCTACAAGAAAATCCTAAGGAAGAAGGTCTTTTGCTAGGCACAAAAACAAAGCCAAGAGAGGGACAATGAAGGATATGGCCATGGACACATCATAGCACATACAAGATAATAGCTCAATGTTTGCATGTTTGCTAGATCTATGGGGAAATGAGAAGAAATTTTAGTCCATCCTTCAAGAATGTTCTACATAACAAGAGAAGCACTGACATATGAATCAAGGTTAAAAGTTTACCATCACTAGAAAAAACAAGAAGAATCATCTTTAACATATTTTTAAGGACCTCTACAAATTTTGTAATCTTCAATGTCTGTCCAGTCTTTTTGTCACTCTATCATTTTATATGCATCCACTTGAATAAAATTCTATAATGGGGCACTCAAAGTAAATCAATAGTTTACATATCAGTCAATAATCCCATACCTTCCTAATATTTTATAAGAAAATTGTTCCTCATTTTATGTAACTTCAGGATGAGTTTTCATTCAATTGTGGGGGTATGATAAGTAATGATTTGCTTGGCCTTGACATCAAAGCCTTAACATCTAATGAATTATTATTTTTTATCTACTTTAACATTGAGTGAGTGACATCAGGGTCTTGATGCAATGTTGGGTATTTGATGTTGGGGGGTATATGCTAGCTTATAAATATAGCACTTGGGCTCACAATTTCAAGTCAGTTTTGCTTTAGTTTTTCATAGTTTTGTCAATAGAGTAGCCAAATTCTTGTAGTTTTATTTTGTAATATTAGAGAAGATTCAGTGAGTGCCCATAGAGTGGATCTAAGTTAGTTGTATGAATTCTTATTCGATTGGCAATGTACCTAGACATATTCCATGAATGAAAATACGATTGAGATTGATTCTTATTCATTGTAGCACTTTGACTTAGATTAGATTTACTTTTCATGCAATTTACTTTTCATGTACTTAGTTAATATTTACATTTTCATGCATGTTAATTAATTAAGCACATAAGTATGATTGCTTCAAGCATGCATATGACTCTAGGTAGTCCGAGCAACGCTTAATGTTTGGTAACCCAGTAGCATTATATGTGTTCAGGATGTGCACAGGAAGTGGGATTGAATGCTTATGTTAGAATAGTTGATTATTAATTAGAAATTAGATTAATTTAATTGATTATAAATTGAGTTTTAACCTATTGTTAATCGTAGAATAATAAAATATAAAATAATAAAAATCATATGCCTCACTCTGGACTTAACCATACCTGACAAAGCTACCACTAGTCCAAGTGGGAAGACAACAAACTACGATCAAGGCATAGTGATCTAGATGCCAAAATTGGTCCCATCCATGAAATTCAACTGAATCATGCATGAACACTTGTGATTCATATGGTTGGGTGTAGGGGTACCTTGCTACTCATCAACAATAAATGAAGAAGATCTATTAATTATTAAGAAAAATTATTTTACTAAACCACCTAAGCCAAAGAAGAAACATAGAATTCTGTGGATAAAATTTTTAAAATTGAAATTGAAATTTTCACTTATGGTCACTGAGATCCCTTGGATCTATTGGACTAGTTTAAAAATTCCTTTTATGAAATTTTTTATTTATTTATAACTCAGTGCTACCTAGTAGAATTGAATCTGTGACTTGGGGACCAAGCTAAGACCCTTACCACTAGGCTATTGTCTCATTGTTGAAACCTATTCACCCCTTTAGAGTGTTGAAAGATCCTAACATAATTTTTTCTCTTTGTGCATAAAACCTTTTCTTAAGAAAAATATATTGAGCTACAAAGAAGAGATAAGTAAGGAAGAAAGAACAATTCTATTAAAAGAGTAAGACCATTTTAACACTACAAGTCATTTTTCCAAGTATGAGAGATTACAAAAGATGAAATCTACCTCTATACATGTTAATGCAATCATCTCTCTTTCTAAATATCTCTAGTGTTAGTGATTGTTTTAGGGGCAATGAGGATAAAACACCATAGTCATAAAAATTGACTAGATCAAATCTCATAGGAGACATCATCGTTACCAATCAACTATTAAGACATGAAATTTGTTTCCTTACATACCCTCTTTAGAAAGCTGATCAATGAACAAAAGTTTGAAAAACTATTTCAAAGTTATATAAAATAAAACTATATCCGTTCATTAACATTGTCATTATTTATACAATGTATTGTTTATGTGATACTGTAAATTACAAAATATATGTTGACCTTTTGGTATGTCAAAACCTTAAGGAAAATGGAGAAAATGGAATGTTTGTGGTGGATAATGTTTTCATAGGACATAACCAAGAACTTCACAATAAGATCTAAGAACTCAAGAAAATGAGATCTATGGAAAGATGTCAAAATGAAGACTACATGAGCAAGATGAAAGGATGGATAAAAATGAAGGGTACAAATCAAATGAAGATTCTCTAAGGATTGAAAAGAAGATATATTAACAAGAAAAAGCCTCAGAAGTTAAAATTAAAAGTTGAGGATATGTGTCTAAAAAATAATAGAAATATCCTTCTAGATGTCCCATTGTAGCTGCTCCATATGTGAGTGAGATGTCTCTCCTAAATTGAGGCCAATCTTAGTTAGACATCCCAACTTCAAAAGTAGGCATCTACACTAGCCATTTGGTAGTCATTGCATGAATTCCAAGGATTTTTCAAAACTCTAAGGCTATAAGATGATGCCAAAATATTTGGAATTGTGCAAGCACTATTCACACATTTTTTCCTAATTGTCTATTTTATGCAATTATATTTTTTCTCATCATTGTAACATCATTTACTTATTGTAAGTTGTATTGAGCTACAAGTGCAAGGACTTGAGAATTTAGTTACATATTTCCTTGTTCCTTTTTATTTTTCTTGTAGCCTTGCGGGGTTGATATGTTTCTTGTGGGAAGGCATCCATATTGAGGTTGTTGGAACCTTGTAGGGTTGAGTGTTTTTGCAGCATCAAAACACTTTGTAGCACAGCTCAATTTTGTAAAGGTTGTGGTATCCTTGAAGCCACATTCTAAGCTTATTGGGACCTTGTGGGGTTGAGTGGTTTTGCAATGAAAAAACACTATGAAGTAGAGTTTAAAGCTTGTATAGGATGTGATGTCCTTTAAATCATAATTTTTGAAGAAAAAAAGTCTGAAGGTGTGCATAAATTCTACCATTTGTATGTGGATGTACCCAAGTTAGGGAACCACATAAAATTTGGTGTATTTGTATGGCTAGTGCAACTTTATTTAGGAAACTTATTCAACCCCCTTCTAAGTTCTCGATTCTCAAGTGCTATTAGAACCTGGTAATCTCATGTGGATAATTCAACATGAACATGTAAGGGGAAATGAACATTAGATCACTAGCAACTATCAAACAAATAGATTGATATGCTTCATTAATTTATTCTTGAGGTTTTGTATTCAATCCCTTGCCTACATTAGTAAAGGAAGTCTAAATAATCATAGGAGTCATCATAAAGAAGATGAGAACTCCTTTGAAGAAAGGTATAAGTTGCTTTGTAATGAAATTATTTCTTTTCAAAGTCTATGCTTTAAAATGAAAGATATCTTACATGAAAAAGAGATAAATATTGCAATGATAAATGTCCTTATCTTATGAAATAAAAATTTGACCTAATGACTAAGATTCAAAGGCTAACCAAGGTCATTGAGTAGATGAATAAGAAATTTTTAGGAAAGCCCAAAGATCAAGAGTAAAAGAATGTACACATCAAGGATTCTTCATAAAAAAGTTGTTCTAGGTTTGGTAACATAACAAAATTTTTGGAGTTGGGTCATACTCTCTACTGAGACATGTTATTTTTATTCACTAAGGAGATAATTTATGGGTATCCTTACCTCATTAGTTTGTTGATTTGACAAAGAAGCGTTTACATTCCTAGCATGCCTTTGCTTAAAGGCAAGAGGAGCCTTGGTGAGTATTCAAAAAAGAGGAGCTCCACCCATGCTGAAGATGAAAAACCCAACACCAAGACATAAAAATTAATGAATAAGGGATCTACATCATCATCTAAAGCCTCTCCTTAGTTGATAAGATCTAAATCTATTAGCATTCAGGTAAGATCTTCTCTAAAGAAGCTACTTAAGCACTTTTCATATACTCTTAGGATGATTGGTAGGAATCTCTCTTATCTTTTTAAGGGAATAATTGTAGCTAGATTACCTCTTCCTTTTGATGGGCAGTAGTTTGAGGAGATCATCACTCCTCCAATATTAGACAATGAGAAGGATTGTCCAGCCCCACCTAGACACTCAACAACTATTAGGCCTTCTTGGGATTATGACTCAAGAAATGCATTCGGCTCAGAGGAGCTGGATACACCACTAGCACTTGGCCAAGGGGATTTTCCTAATCCCATGTAGCCTAGACCCAATTCTCATCATCAAGATGAAGATTCATAGACATTTGAGCAATAGGTGTGGATTGTTGAATAGGGGAAATGAATAAGTTCCCCAAATTAAAACTTTATAATACAAAAGCACACACACCAAATTTAACATGGTTCCCCAACTTGGGTAGTCCACACTTAGAGGGTAGATTGCTAGCATACCTCTAGAATTTGTTGCTCTTAAAATGTGGTTGAAGGATCTACACCCAATATAGTCTTCAAGCCCTACTCCAGAGTGTTGTGCTACAACACCAACCACTCAACCTTGCAAGATCCAGTCAAGCTTGGAATGTAGTTTCTAGGCTTTTACAACCTTTACAACCTTAAGCTCCACTCTAGAGTGTTATACCACAACACCAACAATTCAATCCCATAGGATACCAACAAGCTAAAGCAAGATGTCTTCCTACAAGAAGCACATCAACCCCACAAGGCAACAAGAGAGAACAATTACAAGGGATAGATATAACTTAGTTTCTTGATCCTTGTACATTGAGGTACAACACACTTTATAGTGAACAAATGATGATACAATGAAGAGTAAGAAACATTATAATGATTCACAAAATGATTATACAATAATTACACATAAGCTTGCACATTTCCCAATGCATATGATATCTTCTTATAGTTTTCATGTTTCTAAATCCATCATGGAACTTGTGCAACGACTAGCCTATGGTCACTAACAGTAATCAAAGATGTCTTCTTCATGCCTAAGATGTCTTTCTATATTTGCCTTCAATTCTGGAAGACATCTTTGTTTGGGAAAGACATCTTTCTGAATCTGGCCCTCATTCTACGAAGACATCATTCTCTGGTGAAGATGTCTTTGCCTGAGGAAAGATGTTTGCTATTTCTTAAAGACATCTTTACTTGTGTTCACTCTAATTCTTCTTAGACGTATATTGTTTTCCAAAGACATCTTTCTTCAAATTTTTTTGTCCTTTGAATTCATCATTCCTTATCCATGACCTTTATCTTCCACATGCTTTGATGATGATCACTTTTCTTGTATAGTATCTGGTCCTTGTCCACATTCTTTGTAATTCTTGCATGTTCGTTTGAGACCTTGTGAGTGACCTTCTCTTTTGAATGCTAGACCAATTCATTTCTTCTTATTGATGTAGGCTTTAGCTCATCTTGGTTTCTCATGTATGTAGACTTACAAACACAATAACCATACAACCATGCAAAAAACCTATGACTCCATTTTTCTTAATGTTTTGACACACCAAAAGGTCCATAATCTCCCCCTTTTTAGTGATGTTCAAAACTTAAGAAAATGGGTTAATGATCATACAGCTAAAATAATACTACTCCCCCCCTTTTTGAATAATAGAAAAAAGGATAGAGGACACAAATTTGATTCTAAAGAGATATCATAAAGGAACAATAGATAACAAAACATCATGAAATAATCCCAAAAATATCTAGTGAAGAAAGAAAATCAATTTAAAGAGTACACATTTTTCAGCACTAAGTTCCATGAAGAGGTGCCCCTAATTTGTTAAGAACTAATCCAAGCATTCTAAGTGATAGTCCAATTTAAAGCTTGAAGTGAAGTATAAACTTTGAAGATCAAGTAACTTGTCTCTAAATCAATAACTCATTAATGTTCTAATATTTTCCATATTTGTAAAGCATTTGCAAAAGAATAGGGCATATGTTTATGATAAGGAGAATATAGCAATAAAACTTCACATTGTGAAATCAGACATGCCAAATTTTAAATTCTTAAGCTAGGAAACATCTCAAGCTAGGCTAATTAAGGATGTTTCAATCAAAATTGTGGACACTTTCCCATAAAAAAAATGACCTTGCTATAAGGAATAATATCACTATTTTCATACTTTCATAAATATATAGATACTTCTTACTTCAACTTATGCTTGAATATTAAATAGGTTGGTTGATGATACATTAAGTTTTTCTATTATCAATCTAAAACAAAGATCTTCAACTAAACCAAAAAAGAAAGACCAAAAACACATAACTTTAATGCTAAAGACCAAAGAGAAGTAATATAAGAACAAGCAATCTATCTAAATTCCTCATTATGACTTGTATCTCTTAACCAAAAATCACTAATATCAACAAAAGGATAGAGAAGTTATGAGAGAAAAAATCATATAAGCATTTGTATAAAGCAATACAACAAACATAACACAACCATTTTTCAAACAAAACTCATGCTGATATTTAACTTGATCAAAGGGTATTAGAAGCACAAATTCAAGATACAATCATCCACTTAAAGAAAAAAATACCTCTTGAAGACTTTTTCATACTCATTTTGGAATATCTTGCTATTTTAGTGTTTCTTGGCTCAAGCCTCCAACGAATCCCCCTACATTAGTGTCCTCCAAGATGAATATGGATAATGAGTAGGCTCCCCCTACATGTGTGTAGCTTTTCCTGAGCCTTTAAGATCAACTTGTAAATCATCAAAGTATTATAGCTATAATTCACTATTAAGATCCAAATACTGACAAAATATTCAAGGATCTATCTTATCTCATAAATAGAAAATATTTCAAAGGACATGAGCTTAAGCTTATATCATCACAAGGAGTTCAAATTAAGCAAGACTGAATGTAAGAAAAGAAATCATTACAAGTGCTACACTATAAATTTTCACAAAACCAATTATATTAATATCATGAATGAATGTAAGAGATTCTCTAGATACTTATTCCACCATTTTTATGATCTATACAAGAAATAAATAATTTTGGACTTCTCAACCACTATTTTTATTAAATAGCAATTAGAGAGATAGAAACTTACCTTAACTTACCTTGCTTGCCAATGAGAAGAGAAGATTAATGGATTTTGAGGTGAGGTCCCCTATCATGAAGTACCTCCTCATCCTTAGGTTCCCTTTCATTAGACCGTGTATGTGATGTCTTAATTTGTTCATGTTCTTTATGATAGAATCCTTGATCACTTTTTGTGTTATTTTCAATACTCCACTTCTCTTCATTCTCACTTATTGGTGCCTATACAATTTTCTTACCAAAGCCTTTTTGAAAAGACTAAGCATTAATCTTATTTTGATCATCATAGTTAAGAGTTTTCTTAGAACCATAATTTTTACTCACAAATAAAGTATTGTCCTCATTATCAAACCTTACTATGCTTGATCTTGAGCTTGAATTTTCATGTGTTGCTTCTTCTAAATTATTTGGCTAATTTTCAGGAGTCTCCTCTTCTTGAATTGTATTGAAATCCTTGTTAAAAGGAGTTAGTTGTTGAATCTTAGTTTTTATGTCTAAGATCTCTTCCTTTACTTTAGCTTGAATAGCATCTATATTAGAAAGTAATAACTTCTTTGCCTTCCTAATCAAATGATGCAAAAGAAAAATTTCTTCTTTAAATTTACTATACCTCTTGTCACACTTATTATCTTGTTTAGCTGTATGTGAGGAATTTTCATCTATAAGTGCCATGAATATGAGATGTGAATCTTTGGAAGAATCACTTTGTTCACCATCATCCCAACTTGTATAAAATTTGGTTTTTCTTGGTTCCTCATCATTGAATCTATTTCTTAGCTAAACCTTGCTATCATTTGGATCACTAGGACATTTGAAGGTCATATGGCCTCTTCCTACACAAACCAAACATTCTACAGAAGAGAAATATCAGTTAGAAGCATTTAAAAGTTTTTACCTCTATCTCTATCTTTGAAGAAATTGGATCTTTGCTGAGATGTTCCCTTGTTTTGTCTTGTAAGCAATTGTTGTAGTTTTCTTGAGAGAAGGGAAATCTCATCTTCACTCCCCTGATCATGCTCATTTGACTCTTTCTCCTTGGAGGTAGTCTTTAGGGAAATAGGTATTTCTTGGATCACTCCTTCACTTATGAGATTCATTTCATAGGTAATGAGAGCACTTTAAAGCTCTTCAAATTTCAATGTTGAGAAATTTTTGATTTCTTCCATAGCTATGACCTTTGGTTTGAACTTTGGTTGTAGATTTCTGATCATTTTGATGATGACATCACTTTCAAGAAGATGCTTTCTTATTCCTCTAATAGCTACAACAAGATCATTATCTCTAAAGAAATAATATTTTATTTTCTCACCTTCTCTCATTTTGAGTTTATCATACTAACTTTGTAAAACTAATAATTTCAATTGCTTAACAATAGATGTTTCCTCATAAGTAAATTCTAAATTTTTCCATATTTCTTTAGCCATTTTACATGCTGCTACTATATTAAATTCAAATTTCTTCAATGCACAATATAAAATATTTTTTTCTTTTGAATAAAACGTGAACTTATCCTTTTCCTCTTGTGATCATTTATTGCAAGGCTTGATGATGCTGGTGGAGCTATCAACAGGTAGAGCGCAGCCTTCAAGAATTGACTCCCACACTTCAAATTCCATGGATTTG
This sequence comes from Gnetum montanum, assembly GCA_015680685.1. Lineage (NCBI taxonomy): Eukaryota > Viridiplantae > Streptophyta > Gnetopsida > Gnetales > Gnetaceae > Gnetum > Gnetum montanum. The sequence continues at coordinate 64,345 of MNCI01023415.1, read as the reverse complement.
AAGAACCCTTGCATTCTAGCTTTCTAGTGGGTGAAGTCAAATCTGTTTAACATGAGTGGCTTTGTGTAAGATGTTCCCTTCATCATTCACTCTTGAAGTTGATGATGATAGAGAAGAGTACCAAGCTCTCATACCACTTGTCAATAATTGAACTTAGAAGGGGAGGGGATGAATAAGTTCCCAAAATTAAAACTTTATAATACAAAAGCATACACATTGAATTTAACATGGTTTTCTAGCTTGGCAAGTTCACACTTGGAGGGTAGATTGCTAGCACATCTCTAAACTTTGTTTCTCTTAAAATGTGATTGAAGGGTCCACACCCTATATAATCTTCAAGCCCCACACCAAAGTGTTATGCCACAACACTAGCCACGTAACCTTGCAAGGTCTCTTCAGGCTTGGAATGTGGTTTCCAGGCTTCCACAACCTTTACAACCTTGAGCTTTGCTTCAGAGTGTTATACTACAACACCAACAACAAAATCCCATAGAATCCTGACAAGCTCAAGTAAGATGCCTTCTTGCAAGAAGCACATCAACCCTGCAAAGAAACAAGAGAGAATAATTACAAGGGATAGATGCAACTTAGTTTGATGATCCTTGTATGTTGAGGTACAACACACTTTACAATCAAAAAATTCATACAATTAAGAGCAACAAAGATTATAATGATTCACAGAATGATTGTACAATGATTACACATAAGCTTGCACATTTCCCAATGCATATGATGTTTTCTTATAGCTACCATGTTTCTAAATCCATCTTGGAACTCATGCAATGGCTAGCCAATGATCACTAACAATCATGGAAGATGTCTTCTTCATGCCTGAGACATCTTTATGTATTTTCCTTCAATTCTGGGAAAATGTCTTTGTCTAGGAAAGACGTCTTTCTAAAATCTCCATTCTTAGAAGATGTCTTTGTCTAATGGAAGACGTCTTTCTAAATTTGGCCTTCATTCTGTGAAGATGTCTTTCTCTAGTGAAGTTTTCTTTACCTAAGGAAAGACATTTGTTGTTTCTTGAAGATGTCTTTGCCTATGTTCACTCCAATTCTACCAAGACATCTACTATTTACCAAAGACATATTTCTTTAACTTTCTTTGTCCTTTGAGTTCATTGTTCCTTGTTCACAACCTTTATGATGATGACCACTTTGCTTGTGCAGTACCTGGTCCTTGTCTATATTCTTTGTAATTCTTACATGTTTGTTTGAGACCTTGTGGGTGACCTCCTCCTTTTAGCACTAGACTAGCTCATTTATTGTCATCTATGTAGGATTTAGTGCATCTTGGTTTCTCATGTATGTAGACCTACAAACGCAATAATCACACAACCATGAAAATAATCTTTAGCTCTATTTTTCTTAACATTTTGACATACCAAAAGGTCCACATTAGGCTATGAGGAGCATCTTTGGGACTTCTTCCTATTGGACACTTATCGATCCTATCACTTATTAGAGGAAGGATGTTTCCTCATCCTCTTAGTAGGTTTTATCCTAGCAAGATCCACCAACTTCATCTTGATTTTGAGTGAAGCTCCATCCATGGTGGGCTCCAGTTTAGATACCATCTTCGGATGATGACAACAAGTAGCATGTCTCTAGCTCCAACACTAGCACTAATAATGATGATGATGAGGAGGAGGCCTGCAGACCTTCTCATGCTACAACTACTTCTAATGGGGATTTAGATGATGTCACTGAGGTTAGTAATTAGAGTCCTTGGGTGGTCCCTCCTTTTTGGTGATGTCCAAAAAGGGGAAGAATTTTTGAACAATGGAAAGTATACATTGGTACATTATATATGGACAATGACAGTATGTTATGTCTGTGAACTTCATGCCCTTTGTATATGGATTCATCTAGTATGCTATAGAGATAGGTTGGTTGTTGGAGATTTTATGGAAATCCCTTACTTCTTTTTGAACCTATTATTTTGAGCTCTTATATTTTTACCATAGTGATACCCTTTGACTACCATTGGACTTTATACATCTTAAGTATTTTTATTGTTTAATATTATTTAAAGTTTATGCCATAATATTTGCTAACCTATTTTCTTAAGTTTTGTACATCACCAAAAAGAGGGAGATTTTTGACCTTATGGTATGATAAAACCTTAAAGAAAATAGAGAAAATGGAATGTTTGTGGTGGATAATGTTTTTGTAGGACATGAACAAGAAATCCACAATGAGAACTGAGAATTCAAGTAAACAAAATCTATGATGAGATGTTAAAATGAAAACTACATGGAAAATATGAGAGGATGGATGAAAATGAAGGCTAAAAATCAAGTGAAGATGCTCTAAGGATTGGTAAGAAGGAAAATTAATAGGAAAAAACCTTAGAAGTCAAAGCTCAAAAGTTGAGGAGGCATATTTGAAAAATAGTAGACATCTCCCTATAGATGTTCCACTATAAACATTTGATGAGCAACGAGCACCCCTAAACCCAACCATACAAATCACAAGCATTCATGCACAATACGGTTGAATTTTTTGGATGAGACTAGTTTTGGCATCTAGATTGTTACATATTGATCATAGGACATTGTCTTCTAACTTGGACTAGTGGTAGCTTTGTCATGTATGATTTAGTCCAAAGTGAGGCATATGATAATTATTATTGTTTAGCCTTTAATACTCCTAGCTGTGAACATGATGAAAGTTAAGAATAGAAATCTAAATCTAAATAATGATGGTAATGTAAATCTACTCTAGCCTAGAGTGATGAGCATTTGGTCCTAGCTTACTGTTCATGCCTTGGGCTCATGTAACCATTACTGGGTCACCAAGCATTATGCTACTAGGTGAACCAAGCTATAACACTACTGGGATTACCAAATAATTACACTTAAATGCTCAAAACCAATCATATTCATTCTGTTGTACTCATGAATAAGAAAGTAAAGTACTTGGAAATGCAAATGATTAAACTAAGAAAATAGTAAAAAATATGTTAAGTAAAATAGTAAAACTAAGTGGATGTTGTAATGATGAAAAGTAATCTTGATCTTTATTTCTAGAGATGAATTGTGCCTAAGTACACTCCACTTGAATAAATATTTCATAAAAATACTCAACACCACACTATGGGCATTCACTCTATCACTAAAACTATGAAATGAAACTACAAAAACCTACCTAAAGATGGGATGAAAGTTATGTAGATCCGTGTGCCCAAGCATTGTATTTATAGGTTGCACACATCTTGCAATATCATATCTATGATGACATAGCATGTACTACGATATTGAATAAATGACATCGTAGGTGTGATATCATTGTTACAATATCGTTGGTGGACAAAAATTGACTTTATCAAACAAATGTGACATCGTAGATGCTACGTTGCATCTACAACATCATAGATGTGATTTAGCATCTACGATGTAGTAGCCAATTGAGACACATCAATAGGGATGCTACAATGCAAATGTGATGTAGCATTTATGATATCTCAGCCAACTAATATTTCATCATGCCCCCACAATTGACTAAAAATGCATCCTCAAGTTAACAAAATAGGACCAAGCTTTCTTTAGAAAACTAGGAAGGTATGAGATTATTGACTAAATCTAACTACTGATTGACTCTGAGTGTCACAATGGTGTGTACAAAAAAATAACATAGTTATATGACAAAACAAAAAAAAATTTGAAGTGGCTCGATGTAGTTCATATTTTAGGCAGTGGTGGCTCTTCCATCAGCTTCTTCCATTTGTCATTAGGCTTATGGAAAGTTTTTGCTCTTTTGTCCTTGTCTTATTTTTTCATATGTCCTTTCTACTGAGTATGGCATAGATACTCTTTTAATTTTAATTGTTGCATTGGCCTCTTTATTTTGCCAAAATTTGTACATTTCTCCTAAGTTCCATTCACTGCTGTTGGTTAGTGTGGATCATAATGGAGATTCCTATAGTTGCATCTTTACAGCTTCCTTGTTACGAAGGTCATCCTTTTGGTGGTCTCTTTGGGATCATCTGTAGTCAACAAGGATAAGAAATTATTAGAATGTTCATAGTAGTTCTTAATAGCTCTTTACCTTACTCATATCCTTGGTTAGATTAAGTTCTTATCACATTATGATTGTAGAGTTGGAAAAATTTGCAAAAAGGAACCCCTTAGGTGTTATATTATTTAGTTACTTATTACCTTCTTATTATGTTCTTGCTTAAGATGGCCTAAAATAGTTGATATGGTCTATTAGGAGTATTATCTAATTTTTTTTGCCTTAGTTTGATTAATTAATGTTAATATTATTATTATTTCTTTGTACTTATCCTTTATAGTATCCTCTAGCATTAAGAATTTTTAGCTTAAATTTTCAAATTTTTGCTTATATTGTGCAATGCACACCCCACCTCCACCTACCACAACTAAGTTGAGTGCTTTGAGATCAAGAGGATTTAAGAATTTTGAAAATCAAACTACAAGGATGAAGTTATGGACTTTGGAAGTTAGTGTGAAAGAGGGCTAAGGAAAACTATAAAGACTTCTCTTGCTACAAATGATATGAAAATTTTCACTAATTGCCATGTGTATATTTACTATCTTTATATGTGTGGCATTGTGATCATACATTGTAGGTGCTTATGAAATCGTAACTACGACGTCACTGTTAAAAAATTTCAAATTTTTCATTGATTTTCCTTGAAAAAAATGAGTTAAATGGAATATTTGGACGATGTAAAGATTATCTAGAGGGTCATGGCCATTAATAATGCATAGTTTTCAAAAACTTGATGTTCAAAGTTCATGAAGAATGAATCTTAGGTTGCAAATGTTTATTGTATGGACAAGAGATGGGTAATGAATTTCTGATGTATGGATGAAGTATTAGAAATTATGGGAAGTATTTATTAGATTTTGGATGATATTGAAAGGCACAAGATGATGTGGAATTGCTTGTGAAGTATGAAGTACAAGAGTTATGCAAGTGGATCCTCCCCAAATCAAGCTCCATCCCTTAGTGCCCTTGTATAACCATGCCCAAAGTGTCCTTAAGTACTTAAGGAGTTGAATGTAAGACATACCTATCTAGAAAAACACATGTGTTACTATCACCAGATTGGGAAAATAATTCTATATTATACAAAACCACAAGTTATGATTAAATATATAGTGAGATGAGATGGACTAGAGAAAGGATTTCTGAACTTGGGATGTGAGGTATCTTACCATAGGCATAATGAATCCTTGTGTGTTATTAATGGCTAAAGTAATCATTAGTCCTTCTTTGAAAGATTCAAACAAAGTCCAAACCACTTTCTAGTGACATCGCATTATTTCATCTCCTGGATTTACAACCATAAAACTACCATTGTTGCAAAGAGTATTACCACTTGGCGTATTGTCCAAGGGAGGAGTTTATTCATTGCACATTTTATTTTTTTAGATTCTTGAGAAGCTATCTACCTTTAGGCATGGGTAACATGTATTTCTAGTGGGATCCCCAGAAATTTATTTTATGCATTTATTTTATTATTTATATTTTTTAAATTATCAACCTTACCAGAGGACCACCTTCAGACGTGGGTAACATGTCTTTCTAGTGATATGGTAAGGTAGCACTTATTGTACTCTTACTCCCATTTTTCATTAAATCTACAAGGATATGATACAACCTAAGCAATAGGATAGAATTCACAATAGTATTCCAAAAGAATCCACAAATCCCCTTGATGTCACACCCTTTTCATTCTGACTAGGTTCTTTACTTTTCAATCCAGGCATAATAATCACAAGTTTATTATTTGTTTAATGATGGAAAGAATATCATTATGGCCATCATAAGAACCTCTTATTAATGGAATGGGTGGATGAATGTTGTGCTCTCACTATACAAATAATTTGTCCCTTATGAATTGATAACATGGAGAAATCTTCACCTTATTGGACTACATCTTTGCTTTATTCTTGGTGTGTTTTATTAACAATAAAATATATGTACAAAGAAAATGAAAATAAAGTATGAAAAAGATTCTATTTTATAAAAGTACAAAATATACAGAAATTATTTTTCAAGTTGAGAGGATCCATCTTGTACAAAATTGGTCCATATTTTGTCCTATGTTCCTCTTTTGATGTTTTCTTTTCTATAAAGATGAAAAGAATGAAAAATGTTAAAAGAATGAAAAATCATTAAAGAATAGAAAAATGTTAAAGAACTAAGAAAATATTAAGAAATTGAAAAGTATAAAAGAATGGAAAATGTATTGAGAAATATGAAAAGGTATATCAAGAAATTAGAAATTAAAAAGAACTGTAAGACAAAAAATTGAAAAACACTTATTCATTCCTGAATCAAGATAAGGCATCTCCCCCATGATTGAACTCATGGGAAAGTGTTTGGAAAATGCACCCTGGTTCCCCTAGATCATACACTTGAGGTTTTGTACTTACCATCCTTAGTGATTTAGTTTTTCTATTACCATCCTATAAACTTGTGATGGTAATTGAATTTTTATCATCTAAGTTCTTAGTTCCTCTTTCTGTTGGTGTATGATTGTGGTTTAGTATTTCCATTTGTAAGTTCTTAGTTAGGGTCATTTTCTTAGAATGGGAATTAATAAGTGGTTTAGATTCTTCCATGCATGTTTTGGACAATTGAGAATTCTTAGTTTTTGGCCATTGGAAGTCTTTGGTTTAGTGACCCCTACTCTCTCTTATGCACACACTTGTTTATTGCATTTGTCGTGGATTGGTGTAATGATTATGTTGACATTATAGAATGTTGGTCCACAACTGCATCCTTTTTTTTTTCAGTTGTAATTACAAATGAACCTATATAGAGAGATAGGCAATTCCATTCATTACTACTAAAAAAGAAGGATGTAGTTGTGGACCAACATTCAAGAATGTCAACATAGTCATTACATCTATCTACAAAAAATGCGAAAAATAGGTGTGGACCAACAGTAATCCTTTTTTAGTTGTAAATCTAAATCTTAGTAATGACGGTAATGTAAATCTACTCTAGCCTAGAGTGATGAGCATCAGGTCTTACCTTACCATACATAGCTTGGGCTCATGTAATCATTATTGGATTACCAAGCGTTATGCTACTAGGAAAACCAAGCTATAACACTACTGAGGTTACAAATGATTACACTTAAATGTTCGAAACTAGTCATACTCATTCCACTTTACTAATGAACAAGAAAGTAAAATACTTGGAAATGTAAATGATTAAACTAAGAAAATAGTAAAAACTATGCTAAGTAAAACAATAAAATTAAGTGGATGTTGTAATGATGAAAAGCAATCTTGATCTTTATTTCAAGACATGAACTATTCCGAAGTACACTTTACTCGAATAAAGATTTTGTACAATTGCTCAACACCACACTATGGAAATTCACTCTATCGCTAAAACTATGAAATGAAACTGCAAGAATCTACCTAAGGATGGAATGAAACTTATGTAGATTCATGCACCATAGTGTTGTATTTATAGGCTGCACACATCTCATGATATCATATATATGATGACATAGCATGTGCTATGATATCAAATAAACAACATTGTAGATATGATATTGTTGGTGAACAAAAATTGACTTTATCAAAAAGATGTGACATCAAATCTATGACATCATAAATGCGATGTAGCATCTATGACATAGTAGCCAACTAAGATGCACTGACATGGATGCTATAATGCAAATGCAATGTAGCATCTACAACATAGTATTTATGATATCTCAACCAATTTATGATTCATCAACATCCCAACTACTAATGAGACGTTTCTCCTGAATTGAGGCCAATCTCAGTTAGACATCCCAACTTCGAAGTAGATGTCTACACTAGTTGTTTGGTAGTCGTTGCATGAATTCCAAGGAGTTTTTGAAAACTCCAAGGCTATAAGATGATGACAAAATCTTGAGAATTTTGTAAGCACTATTCACACATTTTCTCCTAATTGTCTATTCTATGAAATTTTATTTTTTCTCTTCATTGTAACATTATTTGCTTGATTGTAAGTTGTACTAAGCTTCAAGTGCAAGGACTTGTAAATTTAGTTACATTCTTTCCTTGTTCATTTTTCTCTTTCTTGTAGCCCTGTGGGGTTGATGTGCTTCTTGCAAGAAGGAATCCATATTGAGCTTGTTGGGACCTTGTGGGGTTGAGTGTTTTTGTAGCATCAAAACACTTCGTAGCAAAGCTCAATTTTTCAAGGGTTGTGGGACCTTTAAAACCAGATTCTAAACTTGTTATGACCTTGTAGGTGATGAGTGGCGAGGTACCCCTACACTCAACCATACGAAACGAGCGTCGCATGCGCGATCCGGTCGAACTCCGCAGATGGACTAGTTGTGGCACCTAGATAGTTAGCCTTAGGTC
>MNCI01023415.1:15882-39939 GCA_015680685.1 Gnetum montanum | reverse complement strand
CATTTTGATTAATTAAAAAAATCATTAAAATACACTCAGTACAACTACTTCGAGCATGTGTGTAATGCTTGGTAACCTAGTAACAATTAGCATTTGGTAATCCCAATAGCAGGATGGAAAGTGGGAACAAATATTAGTGTTAGGATTAGTTAAAGCCTAGTTAATCAGTAGTTAAGTTAAATTAGTCACTTAGTTATCTCTCTCTTCTCCCTTATTAGTAGTAGGACATAAAAACATAAAAGCTATAAAAATCATATGCCTCAAGCTTACTTAACCATATAATCGTGACATACAGGTAAGCTTGGGAAGACAATGATTAACCAACCTATCCTTGTTCGACAAAGGCACATAGGCACTTAGTCCTTGGAATTTGACTGGATTGTGGGTGAAACACTTGTATTCGTATGGTTGAGCATAGGGGTACCTCACTACTCATCATTGGCACTGTTGCTGGGGACTTAGTTGTTTGTGTGCTAATTAAAACTTAGGAAATCATTCACATCATTGGAATGAACCCTTAGGGTTGATTGAGAAAATAATAAACAAGAATAGATTGCACACTAAATAGAAAAGTATGTCTCCTTCTTCGTACAAAAGCGTCTCACTGCCTAGGTCTGAAACATGAAATAGTCGACGATGTAATACACATGATGTTGATCCGCTAGTCCCTCAACAAGTTTGAGTGGTATATATTCATCCTAATGAGTATATACCAAACTTCACCTTTATCCTCCATCAAGACGAATAACTACATTGACGATATTCAGAAGGTAACATAGTGTTACCTCCTGATCGTTTAGTCTTGAGCATGCTTCTTCATGCTCTCACACGAATTGGCATGACGCACTTACATGAAGAATACGTTGTGCAAGACCATGACTTGAGAGAATACCATTCCATAGAGGCACAACATTAAAGGGACTTGCAACAGGAGAGACATCATAAGTCTTTGAAGGGTAAGTGGTCCCAAGATGCCCCACATGTCTTAAGCAAAAATGAGGGTGGTGAACCTACCTCAAGTAGTTGCCCAAACAACAATGTTCCTTCCCTTGACTTTGGCAAAGGGGTTTTGTATCAAGATCTTCATTCCACTATTCATAACCCAGGTTCTAATACCCAAAGCACAAAGGATCTAAAAAAGGAACATGAACTCATGATAAAGGTGAACATTTTGATCGCAATCGAGATCAAGGCCGAGACCGTAGAAGAGAAGGTAGCAAACATCATCATGGTGACAGTTCTCTTTCTTCTTCACCTTCATCATCTCCTTCATCCTCTCCTTTAATATTTGGATATGGTCATAAAGAAAAAGATCATGGGGATAAAGGTAGGCAAAGTGAAAGTCATAGATGAAATAGCCAGGAAAGGGGATGAGGGCACACTAGAGAGTCATGACATAGAAGAAGGGGGAGTAGGGAACAATGTAGGCATCATAGATACCATGGACGAGACGATCATGATGAACCCCTCCTCACTACTTGAAGTATGTTGGACATAACTGAGGTTGTTAGAATTCCAAAAAGGCATTAAAAAGATAGTAGGATCAAGAGATTAGATATGAACAACATCCCAAAATTTGAAGGGGGATACAACACTAATCCTCAAAATCATTTACAAGCATTCCATGATGCGTGTGCCTTACAAAACATAGAGAATAAATGGAAAAAACTTAAGTTGTTCCCATGGACATTAGTTAAAGAAGTGAAAAGCTAGTACCGGTCTTTAGAACCAATATCCATTCGTAGGTGGAGTACTATGTTAGAACTATTTAGTGACAAGCACCAAACATAATCCTGAGTGTCTAACTTGTGCAAGAAAATCCAAGGCTGAAAACAAGGAGGACATAAACCCTTGGATGCTACCATGGGCCGATACTATGCATTGTTACATCATTGTTTTAGCCATGGTTATTCGCAAAGGGATCAACTGCATCATCTCGTGGATGGGCTTAGGCATGAAATGAGAAGAACCCTTGGGACTTATGGCCAAGGAAGACTATCCAAGCTTAGGTCCCATAAAATTCAAAGACTATTGGAGCAAGTTGCTAAGGAACAAGGTGAGCTATGGAAGAGAGAAAGTGTGAAAGAGTATAACCGAGATCCTTTCCTTCAAAAGAGGGGAGTAAGATTTTGTGAGGATGAAGAAGAGTCACCACTCAAAGAAATGGTAAATAGGAAAACTTTGCCTACCCAAAAGATGACATCAAAATTTTTGGCAAAGGTAGACCAAATGTGGGATTCCCTATACAATAGATTTAAAACTATTCTTAAAAGAGTAGAGGATTCTAGAGAGCAAGGTAGTGAGAAAAGAAAAAGAAAAGATTCTGAACATGCATGTAGCAAGAATAAGGGCAAAGTTGCCATCATTGAAGAGGTTGTGGAGTTGGAAATAGAAAATGATAGTGGATGTGAAATATGTTAATATGACCATCCTAAGGGATGTTGCCCTATAATCTCACATCTGCAAGAGTCTAGGCTGTATGCACTCAACCCACGATTGAACAAATGGCAAGCACCCCAAAGGTTACCTTACCCCCGAGGTAACCCAAGGCAGTTCCACCAACCCTTAACATATTATCCCAGTGGAACTCCACCACAATTGATTGAGCAATATCAATAGTGGCATCATCCACAATCATGGGGAATGCCACCACCAAGGCAATAGTATCCTTATTGGCAACCTGACCTATATGGATATTACATGTAGTAGCCAAACTCCCCATGTGACTCTAGTGGTCATGTCACTCCTCAACCTCACTACCAAGCCTACAAGAATTATGGGACTCCCTTTTCTAGAGGTGATATTTCACAAGCATATCATCCTTCTCATCCAGTGCATCTCTTCCACCAATAGCTCCACTACCACCTGATCTAGCGATGCAAAGTGATATCCCTACCCAGCTGCAGCAACATAACACCACGAGGGCTGTTAACTCTCAACGTACTATTGGTTCCAAAAACCACATGAAGAAAAGACCTTTCTTTAGAATCAATAGTCCAACCAAGCCCTTGTAATCACAAGCAGCTGATTCCTTAGACACCTTAGTATCAATCAAAACTTCAGAGCCCCCTTCAACCCAATCACCGCACTCAATGCATACAGTCATGCTAACACATGCCGTCACCGATTGGATCAAAGCTAGCCACCCTCCTAGGAAATTCTTTGATCTTAGGAGTCCTATGATATACTTACAAATCACTGGAAATGCATTGTGCAAGGCTCTTTTGGATTCAGGTTTCAGTGTCAACTTGATTTCTCAAGAAATGTACAAGGCTTGGAACCTGCCTCCATTGAAAACAAGCAACATTCGTCTAGAGTTGGCTGACTAGTTCATCATTGTCCGATTGGGACTGGTGGAAGACATTGTTACCACTGTTTGTGAGTGGTTGTACACAGCTGACTTCCTAGTAATTTAGGTAAAAAATGGTAAGGGGGACTTCCAAATCATAATGGGAAGAGCATGGCTAAGCACCATTGATGCACACCTAGGAATCCATGATCTTTCCATAGAAATATCAAAGGAAAATACATTCAAAAAGATCAAGAAGAAGAAAGTTTTGTGCATTGCATATAGTGACACAGGGTGTAATTGCATGCATATAATTTTCTGGATGGATATAGCAGATATAACTAAATAAAAATAGCCCCAGAAGACCAAGCCAAGACTATGTTCACCAGTCCTTGGCGAATGTTTGCATACAAACAGATGCCATTTGGCTTGTGCAATGCCTCTGCAACATTTCAACGACTAGTTCTAAGCATATTTCAACAGCAGATAGGGAATGGCGTGGAGGTTTTTATGGAAAAGTTCTCCACCTATGGAGCAAACTTTGATCAAGCCTTCGACCAGTTAGAGCAAGTGTTAAAAAGATGTGTAGAAACCAATTTGAGTCTCAACTGGCAGAAAATCCATTTGATGGTCCAAGAAGATGTAGTACTAGGGCACAAAATCTCACACACAGGGGTAGAGGTAGACCCCGAGAAAATCAAAATTATCCAAGGAATTACCCGTCAACCGAAAACTATCAAAGATATTTAATAATTCCTTGGACATACTAGCTAGTATAGGAGATTTATTGAGAACTTTTCAAAGGTTGCCAAACCATTGGTGGAATTAATGAAAAAGGATATACCTTTCCAGTGGACTAGGGAATGTGAATTAGCTTTCCAAACTTTGAAACAGAAGCTAGTAGAAACACACATTCTACAAGCTCCTGACTGGTCCAAACCATTCCATATCATGTCTGATGTGTCCAACTATGCTTTAGGAGTTGTACTTACACAGTTAGATGACTAGAAGCATCCTTATTACATCCACTATGTAAGTAGAAGTATCACTGGTGCACAACTTAACTACACTACCATAGAGAAAGAATTAATGGCTATAGTGTTTTCACTAGAAAAGTTTAGACACTATGTATTGGGATATAAAGTATATATACATATAGATCATAGTGCAATTTGGTTGCTCATGAATAAGCCAATGGTAAGCTCTCGTATCATACAATGGCTTGTAATCTTACAAGAGTTTGATTTAATGATGATCGATCGCAAGGGCACCGAGAATGTAGTTGCTGATCATTTATCTCGGTTGCAATGGGACAACAAAGAGGATGAGTATCCAATTTTTGATCATTTCCCTAATGAATTTCTCTTTGTTGGTGTAGTGAATAATCAATCACCCATGAAGACAAACTGGTACAGTAGCATTCTTACCTATTTCCTCATCCAAAAAACACCACAAGAGTTAAACCTTAAGAAGAAACAATAGTTTCTTCATCAAGCCAAGTACTTTATGGAGATCAATGACAAACTTTACAAAGTGTGTTCCAATGGTTTGGTTCGATGGTGCGTTCCCAATACAATTGCGAGTTCTCCAAAATGCTCATGAGGGTCCTTGTAGGGGTCATTACGCTGGGAGACGAACAACCATCAAGATCTTGCTTGTAAGATATTATTGGCCTACATTATTTTGGGACGCCCATTGTTTCGTCCAATCTTATGAGTGTTGTCAACATGATGGGGGAATGAGTGCTAGAATGGAGGGTTTGCAACAATGGATGCAACCATTAGAACCCTTCAACATTTGGGGAATTGATTTTATGGGGCCAATTACACCAATGTCCAATGGAAAAGCCTATATCATTGTTGTTGTTGATTACCTAACTAAATGGGCAAAAGAAGTTGCTATTAAGAATTATACATCATCTACAGCTACACGATTTATTCAACAATAAATCATAAACAGGTTTGGTATGCCTTGTGCACTTATTTCAAATAATGGTACAGACTTCACAGGTGCAAATTTTTGGAAATTAATGCAATGCTTAGGGGTTGAGCATAAATTGACTACATCATACCACCCCCAAGAAAATGGTCAAGTAGAATTCACCAACAAGGAGATTACAAAGATATTAACAAGTTTAGGTGAGATTGGAGCACTAAACTGAACGATACTCTTTGGGCATACCGCTCCACATAGAAACTCCCTATAGGCTACTCTCCCTATGAATTAGTGTATAGTAAATGACCAATGCTTCCCATTTAAACTAAGCTCTATACACTATCCATGGCATGTGACCTCAACCTTGATCTTGATTTAGCACAGAAAAAATGGTTAGTAACCCTTAACTTGCTAGATGAAAATTGATTAGCTGCCTTGTCATCTAATGAATTGCACAAGGCCTTCAATAAACAACATCATGACCTAAGAATTAGGAAAGTTAAATATCAGCCAGGAGATAAGGTTCTCTACTGGAATCCCACACATGTTCCACAACGTACTAAATTTCAAACATTGTGGGAAGGACCTTGTATTATTTATGCAACTTTTCCTTCAGGGGCCATTACAATATACAAACTTGAGAGCCTAAATAAGAAACTTTTGGTCAACGTGCAACAAACCAAACCTTTCTAGGAGCTTAGGACAGCTAGTACACATGCTACCTCTCTTGATGGACAACCCTGCTCACTATTTCAGATCTCCTCCTTTCAACTTAATCATGGGGAAGATGGCCACCTATGCTAATCGTTCTAGGCCCTTAGTTCTTTTTGAATTTTTGTTTTACTCATTTTTTGTTTTACACATTCTTTCAACTTTTCTTATTTTTGTTTTATACCATTGTTCATATTTTTACTATTTCTTTGTTTGCTTGATTATTTTTATTCATCATCCAATAAGTGCTCATGATGGTGGATTAAATTATATCATATTGATTGCTAATGTTTAGTTTTTACCTTTGAATTATGATGCTGATATTAAGGTATGGTTCTTTTGGTAAAACAAGCAATGAGTCCATGCCGTCCACTCATCCATACACCTCTATTGTCTCCATTGGCTTGGAACTGTATAGTCCCTTTTTTCTAAGTAAACTTTTAATAAATTGGTGGTTGGGTACTTTTCAAACCAAGGAAAGACTCAAAGGATGAAAAGGGTGTAACTTTAAGGGGATTCGGTGCATTTGTGTTGGTCATTCTCTTAGGTGCTTAGATGCTTTTTCTTGGGTTTTCTGCCATTCTGACATTGTTCAAAAATCAGGAAGTTGAGTGAATAAAAATAAGTCTTTGCATGGTGTGGTTCTCATGTAAAAAAAAAAAAAACAACAACAACTACAGAAAAGAGAAAAAAAAAGTGAGAATTCAAAGCATGTCCCTTAGACATAATAAAGAAATATGGGCTACAAGCACTAGTTATGAAACTAAAAAGATATGTTAACCATGCTCGAAGGTTACCTCTAACTAAGGCCCTTTCTCACTTCCTACTTCATCTCGCTCTCTTTGGAATGGCGGTAACTTTTTGTGGAAGCATTCTTGTTACTTCAGGTGGATGGATTGGTCAAGTGTATTGATGCAAGGTCACTGGATATGGTTTGTTTGAGTCTGGATTTGGGATGAGTTCTACTTAGTCACATTAACCATAAAATACACAAGGGGCTTTACACAACCTTGTTCTTGGGATTCCATTCCATTCTCTCCTCTCTATCTTTCTTCACATTTTCCACCTCATTGCCGATTTTATCATTAATCCGTCCTGGGTTGATGCATTGTTGTTCTTTGGTGAATTCTTGTGAGTAAGTTTTTAACTCTTACTTCCAAATGACATTTCTAGAGCCTATAGACTCTTTGGTTTGTGGGTTTGTTAGGGCATAAAAGGCATGAGCTTGCTTTGGGGAGGATCCATTGGCATTTCTTTTTGGTGCAATTGTTAACTTCTTTCCCTCAAACATTTCCTACAATCAATCATTTCTTGCTTCATCCCCATCCATGACATCCATTTTATTGGCGTTGCCATTGATATTTTTCATCTTTCTTGTTCCTCATGTTTTTCCATCTTATAGCTATTGAAGGTTTTCTCTTAGTCGTGGGGGCCCTAGCTTAAATTTTTTAATTTTTTCCATTTTACTAATTGCCTAACCCCTACACCTTAGGTAGTTGCTAGTGATAAATCTCTAAATTAATTTTTGCCATAACCACAACTCAGCCAATGCATTGCATATTGAGGCAAGGTATCAACTGCATTATGGTTTATATATCTTTGCTCATTTGTGATTGTGTTGTGTGTACAAATGGCAATCATACAAACAATGGACTAGGCTTGGAGGAAGCACTTAGGATGGACTAGAACTAGAGCATTTACGAAAGGAGCAAGTCTGGTGGCATGGCTATGGATAAACAACGGAAGGTGCAATCTTAGCATTGGCGGCAACACGCTTCATTTTCTTTCTCTCTCTTTCTCTACAAGCTGCCAAATAAAGGCTTGGATGTCATTTATGTATGAGTGTTCACCACAATGTTGTAATATGCTTATTGATCTGTCATTGGGCACGTTGAGTCTATCATCCCATTCCACCGTCAGTTGTCAATTAGTCAATAATTCCATACCTTCCCAAGATTTTGTAGGGAACTTGAGGATGAGTTTTCATTCAGTCATGGGGATATGATAAAGCAATTACTCTAATAATTAGAGCAGTTATTATTGGAGTGATTAATCTAATTATTAAAGCAGTTATTATTGGAGCGGTTACTCTAATAATTAGAGTGGTTATTATTGTAGCGGTTACTCTAATTATTAGAGCGGTTATTATTGGAGTGGTTACTCTAATAATTAAAGTGGTTATTATTGGAGCAGTTATTCTAATTATTAGAGCAGTTACACTAATTATTAGAGTAGTTGCTCCCAAGTCTATAAATACAGTGTCCAAGCGCACAATTGGGAGGAATTCTTTTAGCAAAGAGTCTTGTAGTAGTTAAGTAGTGAAACTCTTGTAGTCTAGTTGAAAGTTAGAGTATTTTCCAAGTGCCTACAGTAGGAGGTCAAAGTATGGATGGATCTTTATTCGAGCATTGTGTACCTGAGCACACCTTGTGTATAGCAATAAAGACAAACTCTTTGATTCATCCTTGTAGCACTTGAGATTTGTTTTTTAATGCATTTCTTTTATTTTATTTTCTTATGCATTTATTTTATTTTATTTTATGCACTTTACATTTATGTTATTAGCGTAGTAATTCATTTTGATCAATTAAGAAAATCATTAAAATACACTCGGTATGACTGCTTTGAGCATGTGTGTAACGCTTGGTAACCCAATAACGATTAACATTTGGTAATCCCAACAGTAGGATGTGTACAACAAGTGGGAATGGATACTGGTGTTAGGATTAGTTAAAACCTAGTTAATCAGTAATTAAGTTAAATTAGTCACTTAGTTATCTCTCTCTCCTCCCTTATTAGCAGTAGGACATAAAAACATAAAAGCTATAAAAATCATATGCCTCACGCTTACTTAACCATACAATCGTGACATACAAGTAAGCTTGGGAAGACAACGATCAACCAACCGGTCGTTGTTCCACAAAGGTGCATAAGCACTTAGTCCTTGGAATTCAACCAGATCATGCGTGAAACGCTCGTATTCATATGGTTGAGTGTAGAGGTACCTCGTTGCTCATCAATAACTCATCTTTGCTTACCACAATCAAACCTGTAACTTGAATCTTCCAAATCAAGATTCTTACAGTTAGGCTAACACCTCATTGTTTATATATGTTTATTGTACACAAAAACCTAAAATCAAAGGTTTGATTACAATAGGCAAGGCTAAGTCATAGGCCATAAGGAATTCGCAGGAGGAGGAGCTATAAAGAGTATATCTACACTATAATGACAATAAATAGTTTGCAGCTCACACCATGGTGATGACTAGTTTGACCAAGTATGTACACTAGGATGATGATGGATAGCAATTCATTGTGTATATTCTTTTATGAATGATCAATTTAGTAAACGTACATCATAATGATGGGCAATGTTGTGAATGAAAAGTGATTCAAGTGGCTAGCTCATTGTCTAAGCCATTTCCAAGGAAGGGTCCAATAAAAACTATTTGAGTATATGGATCATCACCTAAAGGTTCAATGCTCATCCCCACCGAAGTAGCATTCTTGGAGGGTTAATGCTCATCCTATTAAGGGTAGTGATGAGCAAAAACAAAAGCCTAATTTCTTTTGAATGGCTACACCTAGACTAAAATTTACATCTTACAACTTGAGAAACAAACACCTTACCATCACTAATGGTCCCTTCATAGGGATGGTGCTAGAACCTTACAGGTCTTGAAATTGCCTTCCATGTAATCCTAACTTGCAACCTTGTACTCCATAGTATTTGCAACTACTAATCTATAAACTAAAACTATCCTAACCCTTATCCAACCAACTTTAAGAAAAGAGAAAACAAAAATTTTGCTTTATTAATGTCATGTGTACGGTAGAATAAGAATCGAACCCACGACCTCCACCGTACCAAAGCAAAAACATACAACAGTTCCTCTTGACTCCGTCTACGCTTCATTGACGTTGAAACCAACAACCTTGACTATACAAAAGTAAATACCGTACGACTTATCTACAGACTTGCCCTGCAAATTGTATCTCATCGACAGCGAAACCGTCCTAACTCGGGAGAGTTTGATCAATTCCACATAAGTTTTTTTAAAAGCTTCGGATGACCCTGTAACAGCTATCACGAAGTTTTATAACATTAGATTAGCAAGGATTTCCATTGTTATGATCATACACGCAAAATCCAAATTCAGTAATTCACTAATTAATTGAAACTAGATAACAAACTAAAACAGCATAATTTCTGGTGTTAACGTGGGAAGTTAAAACACAGAGCAACTAAGGAAGTAAAAACAAAGAGCAACTAAGGAAGCAGATTAACTTCATTCTAGTTAAAAAAACACTGCAATGAGATGGTTTGTCGGCATACGGCATCATTCCACAAAACCCACTCAAAATTTTGCAGAACTGATTGAATAGCCCGAATCTTGCTCCAGCTGGGAGGGCGGCGAGGGTCCAGAAGATGGGAAGCATCCATGAACTGATAACCATGCTGCTGGGCATATCTGAGCTTGTTGGGCAGAACCATTTCCATGATTCCCTTGAAGGATCTGCCAGCGATGCTATCAGCTTCGTCGCTCAAGCTTACTATTGCAATCGTCATGTTCTTATTCTCAGACAGCCATGATTTGGAAGGATGATGAGGAAGGCATTTTCTTCCAAAACTGTTGGCCCTCCAGAAAATCTGCTCTATTCCGCATAGCAGAACAGCCAGCGTAACTGCTGTAGTTACAGGCCATTGCAAGACCCGCAACGCATCATTTCTTTTGCTGTTGTTAGGTATGTTTGCCTTCATTTTTCCGGGGGTCTGAAATGCTTCAGAAAAGGAAATTGTGCTCTGGACTACCGAATGAAAAAAAAAAAGAGGCTCGATAAGTGGCCACTTCTCTGCCTTCGAACAACAAATTAAAGCCAGCATCTGCTTGAAAAAGAATACTCTGAAAAACGTGATCATTTTGCGCCTGTTGTATGAGCAGTAGGTTCCGAATTTTTTTTTAAATAATCGGTTCAGGCTGGCTGCTGGTGCGGCTTTTGTCTGCAAATGTCATAGACTTTCCTGAAAATTTTGAAAGTAGCTTCACATTCGAGCCTTTATGCTTTTCCTTTTCAAGAAAAACCCATTGAAATTCGCTGTTTCCAAGCCGAACCTATCCTTGTTTGCAGCTGCAGCACTGTGTGCAATAATCGGTATCGGAACATAAAAGTTGCATGTTCAGATACACCGCCAATGCTGATGCTGGTCATGATGCTGCAAGACTAGTAGTGAAGACAAGCGGGCGGCGTTGTAAGCCAGGAAGCTTCCTTACGTTTTTGAAGCGTGCTTGCTCACTTTTTGAGCCGGGCATCATTGTAACAATGTGATAGCTTTGAACAGCAACATGACAGTTTTCGTTGCTATCCATTGACAGCTTACATTGTTATCCTTGGCAAGCAACGTGTGGAAACGATTGTCATCGATTGCAACATATGGTGACAACTCGTTGCAATCCATCCTTTGAAATCTATTCATTGTTATCTTGTAATGGTCTCATATTTTTCTAATAAATGGTAACTGATTTCGAGGCCTTTTGAGTTCTTGATGAGAGAACAAGGCACGGGGAATCAATGATAGTGTAGCAGTTCAAGTCCCTTTCATAGTCGCTTATAGTCTGCATACACCATCACCGCAGAGCTCCCGTGTGAAAGAAGATCCGGAACATTCAAGCATCAATGGCATCAATGGCTGGAGGTTAGTTCGATCTGTTTTTCAAAATTGATTTGTGCATTTTTGTTTCATGCACATTTGTAGATTAAGAGATTTGTTTTTACATGCTTCCGCTTGTGCAATCCGGTTTTTGATGCACGTAAGATTTCTTACATTTGGTATCGGAGCCAGGTTGGATCTCTGCCTTGATGCTTAGTTTTGGTTTTCTGGGTTTTGCTGCATTGTTTCTGTCTGCAAATTTCTGCGATTTTTGTCTATGCATTTCGGGGTTTCTACAATTTTTGTCTGCATATTTTTATGATGTTAGTAGATCTAGTGAGATCTGAAACCTCGATTTATGGTGCCCCTTTAGCCCAATTAGAATGAGTGCTTCAGCGTTTGGATCCTTGATTTTTCATGCTGGCCTTATGTTTTCTTCTGGCCATGGATCTGCTACCCTGAGAGAATGGTGCTATCTCGGGCAGTCTATCCGATTGAGGCAATGGGTGCTGTAGGAAGAGTAAAGGATTGAATATTGCTGTTGCTATTTCTGTAAGCGACTGTCAAAATTTAACAGAACCTTTGTATTTCTGCTGCGATTTTGCTTGCCATAATTTTGAACATACCGATAAGTGATGCCTTGGTATTTTGAAATATCCTTTGACATGAAAAAGGAATTTTACTGCAATTTTGGACATTTGAATTTAAACTGATGGCCTTTGAAATATTTAATTTGCTCACATGGGTGAGTAATTTTGGCATTTGGAATGGCAGTTTTTAATACTACCATTTTTCGAAATAAGGATGCATTGATTTAAATGATTCATGTGGAAGAAAATATATATATAGATATATATTCCATTGTTGTTTTGAAAAATGGCAATTATGGACTCATGTTTTGGTGTTTTTCAAGCAAGAAATGATTGTAGGTTTTTTCATGCTTGCTTAGAATTTAATTGCATTTTGTCAATATTGATTTTGATGCATAATGTAATCGTATGTATAACAAGAAAGAAAATTTTTGCATCATTTACTAGTGATCCTTATAATTTGTATAGTCATAGAGTGGCCACAGCATCTTTGATTATACAAAATTATAAATTAAGAGTTTTGGATCACATAAGTAATTGTGATTAATCACATGTAATATAATAGACTTTATCCCACAGGAATTTCTATTATATTTAATGTGGTCAATCAGGATGAAATGTTGAATTATTTTTCTTAATTTGCCCACAGGGATTAAGAAAAGGCATATAATTCAATAGTTTCCTCATAAGGATATATGGATCTATTTGAATTAAAATTTAGCCCACAGGCAATTTTATGTCATTTGATTCATATCTTGCATGTTTTACATTGGTAAATGTGCCCTAAGGTATTTCATCACATATATAGTATTGTGATTAATCATCTGTCATATGATAGATTTTGTCCCACATGAATTTCCATTATATTTACAGTGATTAATCAGGGTGAAGTATTGAATTATTTTTCTTAATTTGCCCACAGGGATTAAGAAAAGGAATATAGTTTAATAGCTTCATCATAAGGATATATGAGTCTGTTTGAATTAAAATTTAGCCCACAGGCAATTTTATGTCATGTGATTCATATTTTTGCATGTTTACATTGGTACACATGTCCTACAGTTTATAGCCTAAAATTTAGTGACATAAGCATGTTTATTTTGCAGCTATGCAACCTGTAAATTACTCTGACTTTAAATGTGACATTCCTGAATTGATGGGTGATAATTACAAGGTGTGGAAGGAGAGAATTCTCCTTCATTTAGGATGGATGGACATTGATTATGCTATCCGTAAGGATGAACCACCTGCGGTTAATGCAACCAGCCATCCAGATGATATTGGTCTTTATGATAAATGGGAGCGATCTAATCGTCTCTGCGTAATGTTCATAAAAACCAAGATCTCGGCTGGTATACGTGGATCATTGGAACAGTATAACAATGTGCGCGCTTTGTTAAAAGCTATTGATGAACAATTTGAAACATCAGACAAAGCGTTGGCCAGCACCTTGATAATGAAGTTCTCATCCATGAAGCTCACTAGAATTGGTGGTGTGCGTGAGCACATCATGCACATGAGGGACATAGCGGCTCAACTAAAAACACTTGAGGTTGAGATGTCTGAATCTTTCCTTGTGCACTACATCCTAAACACGCTCCCACCGCAGTATGGACCCTTTAAGATTTCTTACAACACACATAAGGACAAATGGTCAATTAATGAATTGATGACCATGTGTGTACAAGAAGAGGGTAGACTTGCCATGGAAGCGAAGGATAGTGTGCATCTGGCCATGCAAGGAAAGAATACAAAACAAGTCAACACTAAAGGGAAGGGAAAAATCCCTCCACAAGCTGATATCAAGAAGGAATCTAGATGCTTTTTCTGTAAAAAGAAAGGGCACATAAAGAAAGATTGCCTTAAACATCAGAGATGGCTTGAAAAGAAAGGTACTCAATCCTCATTTGTTTGTTTTGAATCTAATATGGTTGATGTTAGTCATAACACATGGTGGATTGACTCCGGTTCTACAATCCATGTTACTAATTCCTTGCAGGGATTAGCAAACCTAAGGAAGCCAGTAGGAAGTGAGTCATGCATCTATTCGGGCAACAAGATGCGCTCACATGTGAAAGCGATTGGCACATGCAAATTAGTTTTAAGTAGTGGTTTTGTTTTGGATTTGGAAAGGACATTTTACATTCCTTGTTTTTCAAGGAATTTAATTTCTGTATCAAGGCTTGTATCATTGGGATTTTCCTTTAACTTTTCAGATACTATGTTCAGTTTATCTTATAGATCTGAAATAGTTGGAAATGGTACATTAACAGATGGTCTTTTTCAACTTAATTTACAAAACGACACTTCTTACACTTCTATGCATGTTCATGCTGGCATTAAGCGATGTGTTATGAATGAGGAATCCTCTATGTTATGGCATCGTAGATTAGGCCATATCTCCATTGAGAGAATCAAGCGCTTGGTAACTGATGGAGTACTTAGTACTCTTGATTTTACTGACTTTGACACTTGTGTAAACTGCATAAAGGGAAAGCAGACCAATGTGTCAAAGAAAGGTGCCAAGAGGAGTTCTGCCATATTAGAAATCATACATACGGATATTTGTAGTCCAGATATGGATGCATATGATCAACGGTATTTCATTACCTTTATTGATGACTACTCACGATACATGTATCTCTACTTGCTTCATCACAAAAATGAAGCTTTAGATGCCTTTAAGGTATTTAAGGCTGAAGTAGAGAAACAATGCGGTAAGCAAATAAAGATAGTGAGGTCTGATAGAGGTGGTGAATACTATGGTAGATACACTGATGATGGACAAGCACCTGGTCCCTTTGCTAAGTTTCTTCAAGAGCATGGGATTGTTGCCCAATACACTATGCCTGGTTCTCCGGACCAAAATGGTGTGGCAGAAAGAAGAAACCGAACATTATTGGACATGGTGCGGAGTATGCTTAGCAGCTCCAAGCTTCCTAAGTCTTTGTGGAATGAAGCCCTTAAGACGGCAGTGTATATATTAAACCGAGTTCCAACCAAGGCTGTCTCTAAGACACCATTTGAATTGTGGAAAGGTTGGAAACCGAGTTTGCGACATATACGCATTTGGGGATGCCCGTCTGAGGTAAGAGTCTATAATCCACAAGAGAAGAAGCTAGACCCTAGGACCATAAGTGGGTATTTCGTTGGATATGCCGAACGGTCTAAGGGATACAGATTTTATTGTCCATCACATACTACTAGGTTTGTGGAATCAAGGAATGCTAAATTTCTTGAGAATGACTTGATTAGTGGGAGTCATCATTCCTGGAACGAAATTCCAGCGACTGATCATGCGGATGCTCAACCCTCTACTTCAAGTACTCGATTGATTGTTGTACACAACACGCCTACAGTACAAATACGTGATGTACATCCACCAGTCGTTGAAGTTCCACAAACTGCTGGTCAAGACATAGTAGATCCAGCTGAACAACAGATACCAGTTCCTGTTGAACAGCCCGTTGATCATCTTGCCCCTCAGGAGCCTGATGAACCAACATTAAGACGATCTACTAGAATAAAGCGATCAGCGATTCCTAGTGACTATATAGTGTATCTACAGGAATCTGACTACAACATAGGAGCCGAAAATGATCCTGACACGTTTTCACAAGCCATGAGTTGTAAGGAATCCGACTTATGGTATGATGCCATGAAAGATGAGATGAACTCTATGTCCACTAATGGAGTCTGGGATCTTGTCAAGTTGCCCAATGGTGTTAAAGCCATAGGATCCAAATGGGTCTTCAAGACTAAAAGAGACTCCTTGGGCAACATTGAAAGATATAAGGCTAGACTTGTTGCCAAAGGGTTCACTCAGCAGGAGGGAATAGATTACATGGAGACCTTTTCTCCTGTATCTAAGAAGGACTCCCTTCGTGTGATCATGGCATTGGTAGCTCACTTTGATTTTGAACTACATCAAATGGATGTGAAAACAGCATTCCTTAATGGTGATCTAGAGGAAGAGGTTTATATGAAACAACCTGAAGGATTCTCCTCTAATGATGGTGAGCAATTGGTATGCAAGCTTAAGAAGTCTATATATGGCTTGAAACAGGCCTCCCGTCAGTGGTATTTGAAATTCCATGATGTCATCACTTCATTTGGCTTTGAAGAAAACATCATGGATCAATGCATATACCAGAAGGTCAGTGGGAGTAAAATCTGTTTTCTTGTCCTCTATGTGGATGATATCCTTCTTGCAACCAATGATCATGGATTTTTATATGCGGTGAAACAATTTCTCTCTAAGAATTTTGACATGCAGGATATGGGTGAGGCATCTTATGTCCTTGGCATTAAGATCCATAGGGATAGATCTAGATATATTCTGGGTCTATCGCAGGAAACCTATATTAATAAAGTTCTAGAGAGGTTTCGAATGAAAGATTGTTCACCAAGTATTTCACCCATTGTAAAGGGTGACATGTTCAATTTGAACCAGTGCCCTATGAATGATTTAGAGAAAAGTCACATAAGCAACATTCCATATGCTTCAGCTGTTGGAAGCCTTATGTATGCTCAGGTCTGCACACAACCTGACATTGCATTTGTTGTGGGGATGTTGGGCCGATATCAGAGTAATCCAAGTATCGACCACTGGAAGGCTGCAAAGAAAGTCATGAGGTACCTTCAGGGTCCAAAGGATTACATGCTTATGTATCGACGAACTGACCATTTGGAGGTGATTCGCTACTCCGATTCAGACTTTGCTAGCGGTGTTGATTCTAGGAAATCAACATCAAGTTATGTTTTTATGCTAGCTGGAGGAGCCATCTCCTGGAGGAGTGGAAAGCAAACCTTGGTTGCTACTTTCACAATGGAGGCAGAGTTCGTTTCTTGTTTTGAGGCTACTTCACATGGTGTATGGTTAAAGAGTTTCATATCAGGGCTTAGAATTCTGGATTCAATATCTAGGGCATTACAAATATTTTGTGAAAATTCAGCTGCTTTCTTTATGGCTAAGAATAATAAGAGTGGTAGTCGAAATAAACACGTCGACATAAAGTACTTAGCCATAAGGGATCGCATTAAAGAAAATAAAGTGGTCATAGATCATATCAGCACTGAATTAATGCTAGCTGATCCTTTGACCAAAGGAATGCCACCACGGTCATTCAAGGATCATGTCACTCGGATGGGACTTGGTTCCATGATGTAATATGTTGTACAACATTACAGTGTTAATGAAACTCTATTCAGTTGTGCGTTTTCTCATACAGTTGCGCATAAAGTCATTAGAGAACACACACATAAGGTCGGACCGCGAATAAACATTGGGTTTATTCATACAGTTAAAGTTACCATATAAAGGAATTAACTTTGAGAAATAATACATTGTAATACATGGAAGATACTACTCGCATTAAGAGGAACTATCGCCATGATTCATGTATTTGTTTCTTGAAAGTTGGATATTAGAATAAATATGGAGACCAAGTGGGAGATTGTAACAATGTGATAGCTTTGGACAGCAACATGAAAATTTTCGTTGCTATCCATTGATAGCTTCNTTTGGACAGCAACATGACAATTTTCGTTGCTATCCATTGATAGCTTCCGTTGCTATCCTTGGCAAGCAACGTGTGGAAACGATTGTCATCGATTGCAACATATGGTGACAACTCATTGCAATCCATCCATTGAAATCTATTCATTATTATCTTGTAATGGTCTCATATTTTTCTAATAAATGGTAACTGATTCCAAGGCCTTTTGAGTTCTTGATGGGAGAACAAGGCACAGGGAATCAATGGCAGTGTAGCAGTTCAGGTCCCTTTCACAGTCGCTTATAGTCTGCATACACCATCACTGCAGAGCGCCCGTGTGAAAGAAGATCCGAAACATTCAGGCATCAATGGCATCAATGGCTGGAGGTCAGTTCGATCTGTTTTTCAAAATTGATCTGCACATTTTTGTTTCATGCACATTTGTAGATTAAGAGATCTGTTTTTACATGCTTCCACTTGTGCAATCCGGTTTTTGATGCACGTAAGATTTCTAACAATCATAACCCAAAAAGCTTCCTAATTCACGTTTTTGATCAATTCACGCCCAAAAAATGGTCCACAGAGACAGAACAGGCAGTTGTGTCTGTGCAAATTCTATGTCTTATCGTGGAATTATTCCCAGAACGCGATAGTTGCTCATGTAGATGCAAATGCTATCATGATACTGATACCAAGATTCGAATAGAACGATACCACAAGGCATCCCAATCGCATCAACATGATAATTGGCAACCAGCAAGCATTCGAAACATGTCATCCTGCAGCATTGTAAAACAATGTAAGCAATGATACTATTACTGGTACTCCTACACATCATCTCAAGGGCATTGAAACACCCGAAAAATGCGGAGTCATCCTGGCCTCACCAGGCAGCCAGTCTCTTGCAGTCTGCATAGCACTATGGTAGTTCATCGGGAGAAGAACGTTCTGACCTAGGTCGGCCAGTTCAGCAAATTTTCTACTTTGAGCATGGACAGGTTCTGTACCATCCTACCCACCCACCAAAGTAGCCTAAACAGTCGACAACCTACTTAGAAATAGTGTGCAGAATCGGCGGCAGCATCTTGGATGCGCAAGAAATAATTCGGCAATTTTTCTAAGTCACGAAGCGTACTACACTATATAGCGTAGCAAGTTTCAGAAAATGATTGCAGAACAAAGTGCTACACTACGCAATGTCACACAATGTAGCATAACAACGACTTCACTACCCACTCCCCTTGCCCAATTTCAAGTTCTGCAGTGATGTCCCTTTCTGTCAGAAAGTGGCAGACCATGTCTGTTGCTATGCTACACTGAGCTACATGGCGCAGCAAGGCGTAACAATCCTGTGGAAGAGAAAGAAGGTAGTTCGAAAGGCAGAATTAACAAATTTTGCAAAACTGGCATTGTAGGAGAATGGTTTGCAAATCAGCAAATCTTTCTGAATAAGGCAAATTGCTACGCTACACTACGTAGCGTAGCATAGCATAGCAAGCATGTGACATATGGCAGGATGTGCGACAAGGTGCTACGCTACACCAAGCAAGCTACATCACAAAGCATAGCAAGGCATACAGGTGGTTGTGTGACATCAATGCACTCCACCTAATCAGATCGTTGGCACACGTCTCCAGACACTGACGGAGTGATTACGGCGTAGTAAGACCATAGTTATTGCATGGTAGGTACGCATTGCAACGGTCTTGTAGGCCCAACGATCATAAATGACTCGAGTGGCACCAGTAAGACAACACAAGCCTGTGCCACGTAGCATTCAAACCACCCCTTTTTGCTTACCTTCAACCCTATAAATATCTCAACAAATAGCATATAACAGGTCGGCAATTTTTGAAGGCACCCACAATTTGAAAAAGTCTGCAATCTTTATAGCTGACAATTGCAAAAGAGTTCGCATCTCTCTTGAAGCAAATAGCTTTCAAGTGGTGGGAACTTTGAAATTCTGAAATAAAGATCTCCCTTCTCACCAGCATTGTAATATCAAAGTCATCTGTCTAATATTGTAAACAACGACTCTCTCTCGGCTGGCGAGAAGTCCCCGTCTCCGTTCTACCACCTTGGTAGAGCCCTACATTGTTTCTGTACAAGTATGCATCCAAGCGCCTAGCTCTTTTTGCTTGGCACGTCTTGGTTACTCTCGAGATTTCTACACTCCATCACGCTGTGCAGTCAATTGTATCCACCCTGACCAGACGAGTTTGTAGCTTTGGGGTGGTGCATGTTTCTAACCATACTTTACTTTATCTCTCATTTGCTACCTTGCTTTTTTGCATTATTTTCTGTTTTATTCATTTTTAAGCATTATTTCGTATTACTATTGCATTTCTATTTTATTCACCTTTAAGAATTATTTCGTATTATCGTTGCATTTTTACAGTTTCTCCCCTACTTTATTTACCCATAAGCATTATCTTGCATTTTGCATTATTTATGTTGCAAAAGGCTATATTGACACTGATGTAAGTCCCTGTCTGATCGACCAGACCATTCAGGGCACCTCGTGTTTGCACACACCCAGCACCGCCCTCCCACAAATACAGGGTTGGAACTGTCGCGTTTGCCGACCACTGGTGTTCTTCCAGCCATCGACGTTTTCAGTTGCTACAATTTTCTGGTACTAGAAGGAGGGTCTTTTGGTGCCTTTTCCGTGTGTCATGGTAGTTCTGTGAGCCTTTTGCACCCTGATACATATGAGCGTAAATGCGACACCCTCTTATGGTTGTTTGCGCTCTGTGTGGTGTAGACTGGTCACCCCGATGGTTCCTCTGGAACCCTATATAACATAAGGCCTTCGATCGCTAGTTAACTAGCTCATTCTATGGTTGTCTTGCATGCATTCTGCACCCCATCTAGTGTGGTATAGATCGGTCGCCTCGACGGTCCCTCTGGGATCCTGCGAGACATAAACCCTGCCTAATTGCTAGTTAGCTTGCCCACCCTACGGTTGTCTTGCCTACGTTCTGTATCCCATCCCATGTGGTACAGACCAGTCGCCTTGACGGCCCCTCCAGGATCCTGCGAGACATAAAACCTACTTGATCGCTAGTTAATTTGCTCGTCTTACGAAAGTCTCGTACACCTTTCACACCCCGACTTGCATTAGCGTAGACTTGACATCCATCTATGGTTGTTTATGTGTTGTACGGTGTAGATCGATCACCTTGACGGTTCCTCCAGAACCCTACGAGACAATAAGCCTTTCAACGACGATTTAACTTTCCTTTCCTATTTATAGTAGTCCTGCATGTGTTCTGCACCCTAGCTAGCATAGGTGAAAACATGACACCCTTTGAGGTTGTTTGCGCCTTGTGTGGTGCAAGTCAGTCGCCTCGACGGTCCCTCCGGGATCTTGCAGGACACAAAGCCTGCTTGATCACTTGTCAACTGAACTTGCCTTATGGTAGTCTTGCACGTACTCTGTACCTCATCGTGCACGAGCATAAACATGACACCCTTTGTGATTGTTTATGCTTTATGTGGTACAGATTGGTTACCTCGACGATTCCTCTAGGATTCGGCAAGACATAAAGCCATCTATTGTCGCTTTTTTCAATCCTTTTGTTCTTTTGCAATTTTTGCATTTTTTGCATAATCACTTGCTTAGCAATGGCTTCCGCCATCACCATTGTTGACACCTTCAACGCAAAGGTACTCTTCGCAGTCCAAGGCACTACCAATGCCGAACAACGGTTGAATCCAATGCAGGAAGCATGCCATTCTCTCAGAATCCAAAATTGAGGACCTGAGGGACTGGCTCAGCAACATGAGCGTTACATTTTCCTTTGTGCAAAGGTGTAGGCTAATCTTCCCTTGGATTTACACGAACTCGAAGAAAAATGTAGCTTCGAGTTTGCTTACTTTAACGGGGAGGAATTTGTTCCTACCTCGGGCATTTCACTGCCTTTAACGCAAGCATACCAAAGGCTTCTAGATCAACTAATCCAGTTGACCAGGCATAGGAAGCAACAAGACATAGCATCCAACTAGGATGACACCTTTCAAGACGAATAGAAGGAACTTCATTCCCAATCTGACGAGGGAGGTCAGGCCAACCCCATTCTTGTCCTGCCTACCCAGTCCTTCTAAGCCAACCCGCTGTCTATCACCACCCCCTTTGTCATTACGCCTACGCTTTAGCAACCTACAACTGCAACTACAATGGGTAGCCATGCTACATTCCCAGCGTGTCATCACCCCTATTCCCTGGTTGCGCCAGCAGCAACTGCGCCGTTGTAAGCTGTTTTTCAACACGCTTCCACGATGCGCAACACGCCTATCATGGCTACCCTACTGAAACACCACAAAATTCGGAGCTTAGTACTGGTTCGACACCAAACAAGACCCTGGAACTCATGAACGACGCCGGCTGCATGATCGCAACACTTAGTTTTTTTTTTGCTAAGTACATGGTGCTAGCGTATATACCATAGCATATACACCTAGCATATAACGTATACACCCAGCACTCCAGTGTATACGCCTGGCACTCCAGCGTATACACCCGGCTCTTCGGGGTACACGCCCAGGTACTGCAGATGCACACGCTCGACAACAAGATCTCCAATGACAGCATAAAGATAACACCGAAGAGCAATGATTGAAGCAAGTGGACATCCTTCAGCGTATACACCCGGCGTGTACGCCCAGCGTCCGTCACCGTATACGCCCGGCATGTACGCCCAGCATCCATCAGCGTATACGCTCGACGTGTATGCCCAACATTCACCAACGTATACGCCCAGCGCTCCACCTAGTTCACGCCCAGCATTTTCAGCGTATACGCCCAGCGTATACGCCGACCTGATGCGGCGTGTACGCCCACCAGTTGTAACATTTTATATATTTGTAAAGTGTATGCACCTGGTCAACGTGCCACGTGTCTCCCATCTCGAGTCTAGCGTAACAACCTATATAAAACCCCCATTTTTTCACTCTGCCGGACGGTTGGCAAAATCCCGGAGCACACCAGAGAACATTTACGCTACGCAAAAGAGCTAAAAATCTTCTTACACTGGGAAGCCCTGCACGCTGTGGATCTAGTCTCTTACGCTCTGCTCGCCCTGCGAACCGACCGAGTCATCCCTGTGTACACCGGGGCTTTTCGTCCGCCTTGTGTTCCCACACAACTGCGTTAGACCGGTGCACTGTACTTTGACTCTATACTGTTTACATTTGCTGCAAGTTCTTTTACATTTTTACGTCAATTTGGCCCATGCATCGTTTACGCCTGTTTACGCTCACGCTTTGTTTGCATTCGTTTACATGTTACGCCGTCTTTGCTGTTTACGCCTGCACGCCATTTACGCATAACCCAACGTATTAGCAGTTTGCGTACGCGCGGGGAAATCCTTGTCTGATCCGCGTGTGGACCACCCAAGGTACTCTGCCTTTGTCACATTCCAGCTAGCCCTCAGGCGAAGGCAGGGTCTTCTGTACGCGTCCTGTGATCCCGCAGCCACTGTTTTTCCTTCTAGCCAAAGACCGACGATTTCAGGCGGTACAAACATTGGCGCTAGAAGGAGGGCCTCCTAAAACTCTTACATGCCGCTACCTGTAAAATCCTCCAGTGTTTATGCTATCCTATCCAAAAACCCACCCTGCGACTGTCCAGCGTCTACGCTGCCCAGTATTTATGCCCCCTCTAAAAATTTCCCTAAACCATATGCTGCCCTTCGTTTTTATGCTCTGCATTGTTTACGCTGAATCTTGTTTACGCGGCGTACTGTCTACGCCGTCCTTGTTTACGCTCTCTATCGTTTAACTGAGCTTTGTTTACGCCCTACCTTGTTTATGCTGTCTCGTTTCACCCTGAACCTTAGTTCCTAGTTTTACGCCGCAACTGTCTTTACACTGACCTGTTTATGCTAAACTTGCTTTACGCTCTCTACTTTTACGCTGTCTTGTTGTACGCCGCAACTCATTTCACATTCTTGTGTTACGCTGATCACTTGTTCTACGCTGCAACTTATATTACGCTGAGCCCTATGCTACCACTCATTTCACATTCCTATCTTACGTTGTAGCCCATCTCAAGCGGTATACGCTCTTCAGTGTCTACGTTGTATATGCTGTACACGCTGTCCGCTAGGCGTACACGCTATATATGCTGTATATGCCAGCCGCTAGGCGTATACGCTGCCCGTTGCACAAGATTTCAAATCTGCATTTCCAAACTTATCCGTCCCCGTGACATAGCATCATGAACCCTGTGAACAACACCGCTCTCACCGCCCAGACTACCGCCATGGACACCATAGTTGTCCAACAGCCCGTCGCACAACATCCAGGAATGCAACCCACAGCGGGTCCTCGCCGATCCCTAAGGCTGCAAGGGAGGGACCCAGCCTCTAACATCATTACC